>JAGDQP010017829.1:0-37748 GCA_022664845.1 Lepisma saccharinum | reverse complement strand
GTATATATATATATATATATATATATACTCGCTTTGCTTCGCTGGGAGCGCTATCCCCAGAACCCCGTAGACTGCGCCCCTAACTTCAGTGTTTTTGAGAGGATGCGCCTCTTTTATCTTAACCAAAATCTCCCTGCAGCACTACACCACCATGGTATCCATCTGCACCCTTCGACGATTGTAACCTACTCTTGGTCATACACCTTCAAAGAAAATTTCGTTTCTCTACCTTCAATGATTTGGAAATTGGGTTTTCGGGGCGGCCATTTTGGATCCAAGTTGACGACTTTTTGAAAGTTTTCTTTTATTGTCGTGACCTACTTGTAATGGTACATATTCAAGTAAAATTTCATTTATCCAGCTCAAACGGTGTGCAAAATGGGATTTTGGGCGGTCATTATGGATCCAAGATGGCGACTTTTCCAAAATGTAATATTTCCCTAAACTACTCGTCATAATGCACTTTTATGCCAAATTTCGTATCTCTAGCTCAAACGGTGTGGAAAATGGATTTTTAGGTCCGCCATTTTGGATCCAAGATAGCGTCTTTGGATATATCATGTAATATTTTAGTAACATACAAGTGATAATGTACCGTGTTACGCAATTTGATATTTCTAGCTGTAGCCGTTTAGGCTGTGTATCCTATACAACAACGGGTTCGGCGGCCATTTTGGATCCAAAATGGCGACATTTTCAACATTTGTTAATATTTTCTTGAACTAGTAGTGACAATATACCTTTATGCCAAATTTCGTATCTCTAGTTCAAACGATATAGAGAATAGATTTCATGCTTCCGCCATTTTGGATCCAAGATGGCGTCTTTAAACTCATTAGGTAACATTTTCGTAATCAAACAGTGATGTTGTACCTTCATACCAAATTTGATTTCAATAGCCCTAGCGGTTTAGGCTGTGCATTCTATACAACAATGGGTTCGGTGGCCATTTTGGATCCAAGATGGCGACCGATTTTGCTCATTAACGAACTTAACCGAGCTATTAACACTAGAAACAACATATAAAAATTTGGTTCAAATATCTTCAAAATTATGGCCGCCAGCCATATATTTTGATATCGTACCGATCTCAATAGGTAGATTTTTCTTCGAAATCTACCTAAAAAACAAGAAAAAACATTATAAATTAGATATCTGAATATGTGACAAATCAAACTTCAGGATAACTTGCAGCAAACTTTGATGAACAAAGTTTGTAATTCCGAGTTTGCTACAGCATTTAAATAAACTTTACGCTGCTGGTTTAGCACTGCAAGAGGAAAACAAGACTAGTAAAAACTTAGCGTAAATTTGGGTACTATCTGGGTTAAACTATAAAGAATTCCCCAGCTTTCTGACAAGGCTGATTATGCTTTAATAGCGAAGAGAAACTAAAGTGTAAAAGTTTTGGGAGTATACCACCTCCTTCTTCAGACTACACTCTACACAACTAAACATAGAAAACATTTCTTTTCGATGTTTATTTGCAGAGTGCAGTCTGAAGAAGGAGGTGGTATACTCCCAAAACTTTTACACTTTAGTTTTTCTTCGCTATTAAAGCATAATCAGCCTTGTCAGAAAGCTGGGGAATTCTTTATTCAAAATGGATTCAAGGTCCTATTGTCATAATATAAGAATTAAACCATACATTTGTGAAAACATTCACATTGTATTTCATGAAATTATTCCTAATGGTCTGCGTTAAAAGCCCGTAAGGCATGATAAATTAACAGCTCACCCCAAAGGTTATGTCGTATTTTTTGTACCGTGACGAAAAGAACGATAACTTACCTGGAACACTAAGGTTAATCAGAAAAAATAGTCTCTGTCGGACTCCACAACACTCTGCCACCTCTAAACCAGTTGCTAAATCCCACCCCCTGAAACAAGTCACCGGTTTTGAAGGCAAAGAACTGGGTCACTGTTCGTCGCGCGTCATTCCCATTTTTCAATCTTTTCCCGGAAAGGTGTTTTAGTAGGCTGCGAAAAAGACAGTAGTCTGTTGGTGCAAGATCTGATGAAAACGTCGGGTGGGGAAGTTTCTCCCAGTTACATTCCTCGATCTTAGCACAGGTCCTTCTTGCCGTGTGTGGGCGCGCGTTATCATAATGGATTAGCACACCCTTGTGATTAATCACAGCAGGACGTTCCTCCAACAGTGTAGTCCGTAGGCGTTCAAGCTGCTGAGAGTAGACTTCTGCATTGACGGTGTGGTTAGGTGGCAAGAGCTCAAAATGGATTATCCCACTAAACACTCAATATCACTTTGCAGGGGTGGAGATCCTGTTTTGGCACAGTTCCTGCGCCTCCCCCCTTTTGGTACTCACTGCCGTTTGCGTGTAATGTTATGGTAGAGGACCCTGTCACCATTCTGTCCAGGAATGAGTCATGTCTGTGACGGGTGAGCAGGCAACTGCATATGTCATCTCACTGCTGCTTCTGTTGAGGCGTTAACGCTTGGTGTATCCATTTTCCGAGTTTCGACATGTATCCAAGGTCCTGCAGATGACGATGAACGATCGAATGGGTGACATGGAGTTCACTGCCCAATTCTTCAATAGTTTACACTGGATTTGCCTCCACCGCTGCTTGCAGGGAATCGTTGTTCAGTTGCACAGGTCTCCCTTCTCGCGGTTTATCGGTGAGGCTGGTATCCCCAGACCGAAACCTCTGGAACCACCTCTGGCACTTTCGCATATCCACAGCACCCTTACCATATACGGCATTGATATTTCATGCAGCTGCGTTAGCTGGGTGTCCCTGGTAAAATTCATACAGCATGACATGCCGTATGTGGTCCTCCGACACTGCCATGATCAAACACAAACCACGCTTCTATGACATGGAGTAGAAAGTTCTCCTTCCACACACTGCTGCACAATCAATTGTCCTATATTACTCAGCTATGACATGTGCCATCTACTTCAGTATTCGCTCGTCAGATGGCGTCATTGCAGCGGTCATCGAGCCTACGATATTACTTATGGGATAAGCTGATATTTCTGAACTGGATACAGTCTCCATGCTTTACTTTAAGCTACACGAGTCTTAAACCTATGCATGCTTGCTTTTTTTACGTTGAAGAAAGGTGTGTGTGTTTGTGTGTATTAGTGACTTTTAATGTTTAAGAGAAACAGATAAAACTTGAAAATACGAAGAAAGAGAAGAGAAGTTTTGACACCTTTCCATGAAAATCCTGCTTCCAGTCCTGCTCCCACACATTCAATCTCACCACTGTAACTTCAATTTTGTCTCATAATTATCTTGCTTTCCTACGCTGCCACAAGCCATACCACACCGATGTAACAAAAGTACACCAGATGCCAGAGTTTGAGTCAAACTCTCTCTTTATTTCTCTCTCTCTCTCTCTCTCTCTCTCTCTCTCTCTCTCTCTAACCAAAATAAGAGAAAGTTAGTTAGAACAGAGGAAGCAGGGGGATGAGCCTTAATTTCTCACTGCTCCAATTACTCCAATTTTCCTGATGTGACGAGTTCGTTTAACACGCTAGATTTGATTAAATTAGGCGAATTGTCGGATAAAAGTAAGGAAAACAACAAGCCCAAGCATTTTATATATCTATATACAGGGTGTTGCAAAATAACACACACAAAACCATCTCACACTATTCCTGACATGAAAATAAAAATAAAGAAAAGTATAGACCATCCACAGGTCCTAAATGCTTTGTTTCGGGTCCTATGTGTTGCCGAAAGCGTTTAAAAATGAACTGAAGTGTTTGATATATATACAATACCATTAATAGTAGAACTCAGAGGGCATAGTACGTACGTACGCTCATTGGTTTCAAACGTTGGGGATTCGGAAATTTGCAGTTGGGGATTCCCAGAAATTCTCTGAAGTAAAGGTGAGCCGAAAGAGTATAAACGTGACTACATTCCAGCAAGTTACAATCATTCGTTTCGACATCTTAAACAGATTTCCTTTGTGACGTCATGCATCTTGCATGACGCACGTTGCTTTATATTCTTTCCGTCACCTATATTACCCCTTAGGTATATTATATAAACTCTTCATTTAGCTCTACGAAATAAATAATGCTGTATAAAGAATCACATATTTTTTATGCTGAATGTTAATCTATGTCTAAAGCTTTTTGACTACACAAATTTTGTATACCCAAAGATTTTGAACCAAAGTATTTAATTTAAAACAATATGATTTTATTTAACATTATGTGTGTGTATACAAACTGATATTTCACAGTGCGCACGTGTATCTTCGATAATCGCGCCAGAACTATTTATAACCAGAAAGACTAAATATGAAAAAAATATTTTAATATTATTAAATTAAACAATTTTGTATTTTGATAATTATTGTGTATTTAAAACATTTACTGCATCCAATAAAATGAATGTTCGGAACTACATTTTCTCGGCGGAAGATTACGAAATCCTCCGAAGACTGGGTATAAATAGCTTATGTACAGCTATGAAGCGTCAGTTGTTCTTGGGTTTCGGCCCAAACTGCATCGAAACCACCTTAAGATATGCGGTTTTGGTCCACTCTTTAAAGATCCACCTTGAGATAGGCTATATTGTAATAAAGAGATTATTCGCATTCTTGACTTTTTTATTATTATTATTATTCAGTCCTTACATCCACCATCCATCTTGAAGTTTCCCCTTCAGGTTTACTTAAACAAATGCACTATAGTTTTTATCGTATGTGTTTCGGGTTGTCAGTTCATTTACTAATTAAACTTTGACTTTCAGCACAATTCCCACACTATCAACCGGAGCTTAGTAATAATTATCTACAAATATATAGAATCAATTGAAGTAGCTCTGGGACGTTTCACCTTTGCGGAACGACTTTCTTAGAAGGATGGGTGGTTGCGCAACAAATAGGAGTATATTTCATATATTTCAACGAAAGTTTGTGGTATTTTTTTATCAGTAGAGACTGTCATTCCCCGGTTAGATAGGAGTGGTTATGTTTATCATTTGTACTCATACGGAAAGTTGTCTTATCCGTGCTTGTTTCGACCACGTTTACTTTACTCCAGGGAATTTCTAGGAATCTCTCACTTCCGTTGAGGAATCCTTTGCGCATCAATTGCACAATTTTGGGATAGGCATTTCTGAATAAAGCAGATCGCAAGTCTTTGAGGGTATCATGCCACTTCAGTTCTCCTGTTAATGGTATTGGAAATGTCAAGCTCTTCCCACTGTTTTGGCGGCCTGTAGCGCCGAAAAGAAGCACTTGTTTATCCTGTTGTAGATGGGTTACAGTTGTAAAAATGATGGTTCAGTATAACACAGAAAGGCCAAGTAAGGGTTCCACGTGTACATTGCTCCTTGAATCGATTAGGCTTTTGCAGCCATTGTTCATCAAGGGTTTCTATGTTTATAACAAAGCACAAGCGATCATAATTTTCACGAATACTCGATCAGAGTAATTGGACCAAGAGTGCAGTTGAGCCAGAGGGGGCCAAGGCGCCACCCCATTACTTCTTTTAGACGTCACGAAGAGCCACTTCGTGTTACTTTGTTCAATAATTTTAAAAAATTAACGCAAAAAAAGTACTGATAATACGAGAACTGCTTTTGAAGAAAAAAATGTTCCGCGCTTAGTTCTCCCGGGGAGGCAATATTTCTCAAATTGTGGATGATGTTTTTTTTGCTCGCGCAGCATTGTATGGACACCTTAATATCTTAAAAACTAGAAGAAGTAGAGCTGAATCAAAAAAAACCATTGTATATCTCTTGATGTTTACTCTCAAGGTTTAGAAATACCTTTTCTCAAAGTAAATTTCTTCATTCTATAAGTTAGGTTGAAAAATGTACGTACTGTAAAAACAAAATGCGTTTTAGAAAAAAAAATTGACCCTATATTCATCTCCTTCACAAAAACGTTCAATATTTAGACTTACCAATAGAGTATTTGCTTACAAAAAATCACTGCGTTGAATCACATCTCTTTCTTGCTAATGGGGTTCAAACATAGACCCTTGCCGAAAATACCGAATTTCGGGCTTAAATATATCAAATAGGTCTTCATTTTTTTCTTTCAAGGAAGCTTTGCATGTACCCAACTCTCAGCACGAATTAGAAGTTTTATTTTCAAGGGTTTTGGTTAGTACACGGTAATTAATGTGATTCAATTTGACCAAGCTTTTAAGTAACATAGTAATAATATTAAGCTACATATACTACACCCAAAATAATTATTAAAATATTGTTCACCAATGTGAAGAAAGAATCATGTTGAAATCTCAGAACCGGCTAGAGGAGTCTTCGAACTGTTCCTGCAAACAGAGCACCACGATTTTGGGGGCACCAAACATTTCGGGTGCGAGTGTATCGTATGAGTTCGAAAAATTAAATTACTATTTATGAGAACAAATAAAAAAGATTTGGAACAGAGCGCCGATCGGCTTAGATCTGTGCAACCTCAATCAGTAGAAGACATAAAAACAAAGGATTCCTAAAATACCAGAAGCTTAGAAACATATTGATTGTAAATTTGTGAGATGTCATTGCACAGAATTTAACTTTTTTTTTTTACCCTCCTCGTAAAACTTTAAACGTTTATTTTTATATGGGCCAGTCTAGTAACTTTGGACTTCGGGCCGTCACGATTCGCCCTGTACCTGTTAAAACCCACACTTATGCTGGGACTCAAACCGGAGACCTTCGAGCCGATGGCCTACCACCGCAGACCGCTCGGTCACCCGGCCAGCTTACCCTCGTGTTAGTATGCACGGCTCTAAAACTGATTTTCCCCAAAATGTTGTCCAGTCGAACTCAAGTTGTTTCAGTGGATTTCTGAAATAACGTCCGCTGACGCTGACGTGGTCTCAAAAAAAAACAACTTGATATCATTGTGTTCTTTATTCTGGTTGTTTTTCCCTTCCAAGTCACATTCTTGATCATATGTGCAAGCTACGTATCCTCCTGTAGGAATCAGTAACCTTTAACAGATGATAAAACTACTATATACGAGGTAACACGTAAATTCTGAGAATCTAGCAGGGCCTAAAATTGAGTGGAGTACTCCACACTTTGTGGAACTGTAGGAAAGGAGTGTGGAACTATAATTCTTAAAGTGTGGAGTGGTATTAATGTGAGTACCTTACTTTTCTCGGATTATGCATTTAAACGCGTTTAATGTGTCAAACTAAGTCTTACTGATTCAATACATTCATTATGCAATGGGTTACTCAATTCCATATAACTGCCAGTATATATTATTGTCAGAGTTAATACGTATAGGTGTCTCCTAGATGGCAGGAAAAACCATTGCCAATTTTGAGGTGAAGGAACTTTTTAACTATATTTAGTTTTCAAACGTTTTCGGTTGCATTCATATAGTTTTAAAATATGCAACTAACTGCACGTTTATCTGTTGTTTCAATAGGACATTACACTTTTCCGATATAATGAAATGTGTTGTTTCGTAGATAAAAATTACACGATCCTTTGAATCCGTTATAGAAATATGTACTACCAGAGATAACATTCATCAATAACCGCCAAAAATTTAGCCGAAGCACCGTAGACTCTCAACAACCAATCATAACCCAGGAAATATTATCCTGGGAAATATATCCCAGGAAATATTTTAGCCCAACCCCTGCTGTTATGAAATGACTGGCCAGAAAGGAAAGGCGTTTTGAAGTTGGTAGGAAATCAATGGAACAGCCCTGGTATAACGGTGTATTTGCCTCGGCAGAAAACAGACTGAGACAGAGTGATGATCACGGAAAAATGACAGTGAAATTCTTATGTAAGAAAAAGTGACTTTTTTCTTCCAGTGTGACTATTTTTTCTTACCGGTTTGTTTCCTGTATTTTATGGTTTAATACAATACAATTAAATATGTATCCTAATGTGCCTTTAATTTTGTTTGCTCTGAATGCCAAAATTTTCCTACATAATAATAATAATAATAATAATAATAATTTTTTGGTCGCAGGTAAACATGATGTACTGGACAGAACACTGATTATATGTCAAAACAAATGCTGACTAAACTAGTTTTTCTATACTATATAAAATTTTTACAAATGTGGAGCTGTGATTTCGTTGAATTTTAGGCCCTGGAATCTAGCGCTATGGATTTCCGGTCTCTGGTTTGCTCAAAGATGTTTCGCCCTCATCTCAATAATGTATTTACAGTGTCAATTTTTTGCTGTAAGAAATTCTGTAACTCCGTCTTCAGACACATAAATGTATTTCATTCCATAAATACTCCCCGCGCAAAATTGAAACAATGCCTGAGTTATAAGGATCTGATTTGAGTAAGGGCTCTGAAGGCTATCTCGCTCTTTGCCGACGCATGCGTTTACCATGTCCAAAGTAAAACATTCCAGTCGGTATCGATACAAGTTGTAAACATGATCACCTCAAGAGAAATAACCACAGAAAATGTTTTTTTTTTCAAAAGCGTTTAACACATCCTCACACTTGTAAGAGCCCATGTTCAAAATAAACATGTTTTCTCGAAAATAGTGATGCAACCAGTATTGCACCCATGGGTGATTATTCTTGTAGTGTGAGTGACATTAATGTTATCATTGCTATACTGCAAAGGTACACACACATTAATGTACACAATACTTGACACATTCATACTCTAAACTATTTGTGAACCAAGCGCCCCAGTATTATTTTTTCCCTCCAATATACCACTGCTTTGGACTATCAGTCCTGTGCAATTAAACAAAAAGTCATGAAAACACGATTTTTTTTTTATGAAAAAATATCTAGAATGTTGCCATAAGTCGTAAGTGCCAAACAATCCCACTTTTGGAGATTTAAATGTTTGTATAGAGCACTTAAATAAATTGATCTATCGACTTAGTTTAAAACTAAAATTGACATTTTCAGCTTCAATCATTGAAATAGAAGTGTTATTCTGCCAGCTTTAGAATTTGTAGCAAGCTGTAGAACTTGTAGCAAGGTGTAGAATTTGTAGAAAACAAATATTGAGTGATCTGCGGTAAACACAATGAGGCTTTGATGCAGTAGGGATATGCCAACCAAGTTTGAAGGACGAAATCACTTTGGCCGTTTTCCTGTGTTGTCGAGTTGAAAGAAGAGAGAAAATTCATCGGGTGAGGAAGATAAGAAGAAATGGGAGATAATTATTGAAGTAATTGACGACGAAGCATTGTAGCCGAGTAGTATGAAAGATTGTATGAAAATTGGAACTATTGTTCACGGGAGGGCCAACCTCGGTAGTGAGATAGGGCACTGAGTCGCCGTTCATGAGGTTGTGAGTTCAAATCCCGGCTGGGGGGCATGGATATTTGTGGATTTTAAACTGCATTACCCTCACATCACCGTGACGAACCGAAGTACATAGTTTCTAACATGAACCATTATAAAATTTAGCAAAGGTTTAGTTAATGGGAGGGAAATTCTTATCTGATTGGCGGAAACCTAACGGAAAATCAACGATACGATGAGGAAATAGGTTTACAGTAAACCTTTCCTGTGATGTCAAATACAGTAATATTAGAGATCAATTCGTAGAAAACATGTCAGTCATTTCTCAGTTCTAATTGTGGTGATCAACTATTGAATTACGGAGGGCATTTGTATTGTATAAGTACAAAGCGAATTGAATGTGCATAACAAAATATAGGAAGCAACAAATGCATTCTGTTGTGTTCAAACAAGCTTTCTTGCCTCTATACCATATATTTGCATTGCGTAAATGCAAGAAGGAAGGCTTAGAGAAAGAAAGTCCCTAACAACAAAGTGAAAGTAGGATTTCTTACAGAATACTCCTAGAACTGCATTGTTAGTAATTTCAACCATTGTAAATGTTCCTATTATGGTGTGTCCAATTACTTTTTGGTAAATAGTGTAGTGAAGAAAGTTTTTTCGTACAAAGTAGCCAAAACGTTATTTCTTAAAATATATTACTAGGTTGGAGATTGCAAATCCAATATGCTAACAACATATAAACAATTCCGAAATAGTTTGTTGAACTAATTCAAAAAAGCCTACACAGGGTGTCCGAAAAATGACTGTACAGTAAAAGTGATATCATGACGAAGCGGTTCCTGCGGGAGCTGTTCGGAATGCGCCTCAAGGACACGAAATTTCAAACATGTCTGGCTACACTTCTATATGTTCGGTGATGACTTTCTCCATGGTACATAGTGTGCATTGTTTTACTTGGTCTTTAATGTAGTTCGTATCTCCTTAGGTGTATGCGGACTATCCTTTTCACAGGACTTCAGTGCTTTCCATAGGAAAGAGTCAGGCGGTAACAGATCTGGTGACCGGGCAGGCCGTAGTCATCGGAAGATAATTAGATTTCCAAGCAAGCTTCTAGAAACCATTTAGTCCAGTTGCGCGCGCAGCGTATGAAGGCTATCAGATACGGAACACTATCACGTGGCACATGACGTCAAATTCAAATAATATAATCAAATGACTATGGTATTATTGTATTAATACAAGTCGTATATTCCGTGTACGGTAACTTTCCGGACATTCTGTAGCCACTGCAATGTTCCAAATGAATTAAAATTGGAAAATAAGGAATCCACTTCTTGTTTCGGCCCAAGGGATTGGCTTTTTTTTTAAAAAATAATTAGTTGAGAACAGATAACTGAAATTACTGAGTGAGAACGCCAAGCTCATTTACATAAATGTTGATTTATTCAGTACTACATTGAGTTTCTACACAGAAAATAAATGATGCATTAAAGCGTAAGTTGGCCGATAGATGGGTGAGGTAAAGTGATATAAGTTGTACACGCATATGGAAGGAAAGGTTCAAAGATTGATTGCGTGTTAATGGTATTTGAAAGGTAGTTAAAGGATATTTTAAAAACATTTTGCCTACTACGTCGAGTTTTGAAAACTACAATGTTCTGGTTGACTGTTTCATACTGTTCATTTCCATTTTCCAAAGCTTTAGTAGTTAACTTCAAATTGTACTTAATGACATTTAAGTATCTTGTAAATATAATTCTTTTCACATGAGTTTTTGCCATTGTCGAAATTCAGCTAAGAGTCGCGTTAGAATGAATATCAGAAACAACTTAGGCAGAGCCTAGTCAAGGGACTCTGGACATGTACTACCACCAGGCTTTAGCAGCAAGTGTCCTATTTGAATGCCCCATGTTTCGTTTGAAAAGTTTCGCTGAGACCTTCCCAACGACACCTCAGCCACTTTCGTAACTAGTGGTTCCTGAGTTGAAAGTTGTCTACCGTCCCCATCAGTTACTACAGGGAAATGGAACTTCTCTGTCTTGGGACCCGTTGATCCGATTTGAATAATCTATGTAAGTTTGAATTCGTCTCACCGAGGCCTTTCTAACGGCACCTCAACCATTTTTGTACTAGCATGTCCATTACTGAGTTGAAAATTACTCTTTCCCACCCTCCGATGTCGGGAATAGCTAATCCCGATCTAGACTATCTAAACAGGTGTGAATTACTCTCTCCGAAACCTTTTCAACAACACCTCAACTAGCTTCATAGCCCTAGTAGTTCCTGAATTGAAAGTTGTTGAAGGACGGTCCAGATAGACAGAGCGAGAATAAAAAGCTTCCCAGCTTTCGCTGCTCAAGCGTGAAAAGTGAGACGGGGATTGTGTACATGGGAGCTACTGAGAGCCTTCAGCACCGATCGTTCATGTTGGCCTTATTAGTTACTATGGGGAAATGGAACCCTTCTTCTATCCTCAGTTCAAGGGAGTCCGGAAAGTAATGTTCTTTTGCTCCGAAATTTAAGGCGATTTTTTAGATCTACAGGAGGGAATTAAAATCAAAGTAAGTGCATAAGCACATACCTACGTTGTTAAGTGTTACATAGTAAAGATTTTTTTCCTCAGATCTCTGGTTGAGTATGAATAACATGAGACCTGAAGAAACACATATCCACCACTGAATGTTTGATGAATTTCACAGAGGAAATAACGCAGTTGCAGCAACCAAGAACATCAACAGTGTTTATCCACATTCCTTGGATGTCCGCAACTGTCAGCGATGGTTTACCAAATTCAGGTCTGATGATTTTGAAGTGTCAGATGCCTATCGTTCCGGACGACCTATGGACCTATAAACCATTGAGGCATATCCTCATCTAACCATCGAGGAATTGGCACATCAAGTCCACTCATCAAGATCTACCGTGCATAAACACCTCTATCAATTGGGAAGGTCCAGAGAGAAGGCGTTTGGGTCCCACATCAACTTTCGGATATCAACAATCACCGTTCAACAATATGCAATTCTTTGCTCCTTAGACACGAGAAGGAACCGTTTCTTCATCGAATCGTCACAGGGGATGAGAAATGGATTGTGTATGTTAACCTTAAGCGCAAAAAGTGGCTTTCTGCTGTTGAAAGGCCTGTGCCAATACCGAAATCTGATCTACACCCTAAAAGTGTGTATACGGTGGAATATTTATGGTATAGTGCCCTATGAGCTACTCCCATCCGATCAGATAATTACTGTTACCTTTTGTGAACAATTTGAACGTCTGCATCAAGCCCTGGCCAGTAAACATCCAGCATTGGTCATCAGCAAAGATGTTATCATGCATCGTGACAGTGTGAGGCCCCACGCAGGAAGACAAACCCAGAAAAACCTCAGAGATTTGGTCTGGGAGGTTATGCCTCACCTACCATACTCCCCAGACGTTGCCCTATCTGACTACCATCTCTTTTTAGGCAACACTTCCTTTCTGAACACTATTCTCTATTGACGATGTCAAAAATAGGTTACTGGAGTTTGGGGGTCCAAACCACCTTCGTTTTTTTTTTTTTTTTTTTTTTTAAAGAGGGGATCGAAAAGTTGGTTGACAGATGGCAAGTGGTGGTAGATAACGATGAATATTATATAATAGAATATGAAATAAAATAGTTTCTGTTTGAACTCTGTGTAATCCTTCCTTAAAAACGACATTATTTTCCGGATGCCCCAATAGTTACTTACTTGAATTGAAAGTGTGTACTAACGCCTCGATAGACATGATACATGGAGCTTTGAACTCATCTCCCTAAGACCTGTCGTACGACACCTCAACAACCTTCGTAGCCCTAGTAGTTGTTCCTGAGTTAAAAGTTGTCGACATACAGACGAGCATGGCGTTGTTATCAGCAGTGTTTCAGGTATGCTTTCAGGGGCTTTGCCCCCTCGCCCTCCCCGGAGGTTGTCAATCGCCCTCCAAAGTAACTGGTCTCAACACTTGTATTACACATATAAATTATAGGGCTCGGATAGTTATACAGTTTGCATATACAAATGAAGGGTACGCGGGAAGAACGATCAAGGCCAAAAGTTGTGAGAAAAAAACGCATTTAAGGTGTAAAAACTTGAATTTGAAGTTATTTTTGCCCGTAGGCATCTTTTGCTTTAGGTCGAAGAAATGCATAGACGCCAAAAATAACATTAAATTCAAGTTTCTACAGTTGAAAACGCGTTTTTCTTTTCTCACAGCTTTCAAAAATGAACCTTGATCGTTTTTCCCGTGTACCCTTCAAATGTATATTTCAACAATTTTTGGAAAATGTATGTTACGTATCCAAATGCATTTATGAATAATTTATATAAAATACCTTGCATATTTCAGAGCCAAAATCACTACATACAAACACCAAAATAATATATTGTTAGAAATACGCTTGTGAGCATGCCTGAAGATTCTGTATACCTACGAGATACAGATTTCTATGTAAAATAAGTATATTTTTAGGCGTTATTATGTAGATTTCTTATAAATACCAAACCTGGACACCCTCCGAAACGAAATTCTGCCAGGGAAGCTAAACACGAGATATGGACAGTCTGCTGGTGACATTGAGCTTGATGTGTTAGATATTTGTGCCTTGAATATTGTCTAATTTTATTTAATTAAGTAGAACGAGTTTTCTCGGGGTACAAAAATATTCTCGCCAAAAACAGAAATTTCAAGATATTAAGGTTCCATGTCGTAATGAAAGGCAATCTTGATCTAAGTAATGTCGTTTCCTTTTCATTCCAAAAATAGCTGTATTCGAAATAAGTGCTGTTCTAAGCAAGTGTATTTGAGTATGCGAACAAACGAATTTGAGAGTAGAAGTATTAAAGAGGGCCATTTTTACCATGCTAAATCGTATGAGTTAAATGAAGAATTAATATCTGTAAACATGAATGCTTTTGCAGTAATTGGAATAAAGCAAGTCCGCCACGGACTACTTTCGAAGGTACCATCCCAGCATTAGGCAGAGGGAAAAAAAACATTGAAACAAGTCGGTAAGAAATGCCGGCCACTGCGATCGAACCCAGCACCTCACGAATAAGAAACCAACACTTACTACGAGTTTGTAAAGTTTAATCTTTCGTATATAGAAGATACTACATATTATGAAGTAATTATGAACATAGCAGATCATTAGTAAGCAGAGATTTCTCCAGGATTTTCTGTTTAGAGGGGGGGGGTAAAGTCAAAATTGGGAGGGTGTACAAGTAAGTGAAATTTTGCACGGTTTCTATCGATTTTTTTTTATACCGTAAAAATTTAAGTTCGGAAACTCACAGATGGCTCTTGCAGAGAAAGAACATGTAAATTTGTTGGCTTTGTGCAATGCTCCACAAAGATGTTCTGGGTGTGGGCGTACTATAGAATAGATGCAAATGTTGTGTTAGAATCAATGGATAATAGATACAGCAAAGTTTTTTATCCTTAAAACTGAGAAATTGCTTTACTCCTGCAAATTCGCTACTTTGAGCGTGTGTAAATATACAACTATGAATCTGGGTCAATAATCTTATCCTGTTTCGGGGTTATGCAAAGAATCTCTTGAAATGACTTCACTGTAGTACTTGATTACGTTTAAGAGGAACGATTTAAAAAAAAAAAGTTTATCCGGAACTTTTTAGACCCCATCAAGTCCGCATAAACTAAGTTTAAAGAGTATTGTTGAATCACTAATATATGGACAGTTTTGTTCGAACTGACGAAAGAAATAAGCTTTTCATTAGTCACTACAAGATTTTGTCATCATTAAATATGGTCTGAAATGTCTCAGTTTTTCAAAATTGTCAATGTAAAAAAAGAAATGCTTCAAACCAAAAAATATGATAAAATACTCTGTGTGAGTGTATGTGTGTGTGTGTGTGTGTGTTTTTTAATTTCTTAAAATATTTTATAAGTTTTAATATTTTACAGCTATAATGGATAACAACTGCTTAATTTATGTTGACCGTAACTGTGACTACAGGGATCAATCTCAAAACAATACGCTATTTGGTTGAATTATATAGGGGAGAGGGGGTACATTTGAACACATTGTTGGGCAAACTTAATTTTGTTTCCTCACACTCACGTCAGAGAATTTGTTCAGAGAGATAAATAACATGATTCCATGTCAAAAGGGCCCGGTCAAAAGGGCTCCGCGGGTCTTTTGACCTGGGCCCTTTTGTCACGGGGCCCTTTTGACCCGGGCCCTTTTGTCGCGGGCCCTTTTGTCATTGGGCCCTTTTGACCCGGGCCCTTTTGTCCGGGCCCTTTTGACCGGGCCTTTCTGACGTGACACCAAATAACATACAGTGTGTATTGGGAACTTTTACAGCTCGCCGAAAATGACGTACTTCATTGTCACCTTAAAACAAGGACAGGAACTGGGAACAAGGAGAATCAATAGATGTATCTGTAATACTTCAAGTGTGATATGCTAAGCCGATACGTCACTGTGTGTTGAGCTATGACGTCATTTGTGATTATGCCTTCGACTGAGAGCCTGTAGATCCGAAACTAGGCATATTTTTTTTTTTCAAATGAACTTTTTTTTCTTGTTATAATGTAAATAATCGCCTTCCAAAGTTTGCACCATTATTTTGGGAACATCCTGTATAGAGTAAATGTTTTAAATTTCGTTACATTTTGCACAGCCAAGAGAAGTCGAGATACAACTATCACGCAAAATCCAGGCAATACTTGTGTAACACACCTGGTGGCGAAAATTTTAATTTGGCAAGTCTTGTTAATGACGTGGCAATAAACAAAATCCAAATTTATCACGCAATTAACAAATGTCACGAAATTATCAGAGTTTGTCCGATGTCTGCACTTGAAAATAAAAATATTTATTATGAAAAAAATATCAAGCGAATGTTCCTTCTATTGTTAAACTGTTTCAAAGTTCAGTTCCTTACTATTCATAAGAGCTTTGGAGTCCAGTTCAGTCTTAAACTGGAAAAGTAACTTACATTCCTCAGAAACATAAATTTATCCACGTTCCAGCAAAAAAAAACTTATGACGTTCAAGTTTTTAAAAAATAATATCAGATGGAGCTCAGTCATGGCTGTGTACAACTGTACATGTCCTACTACCAGGCTTCAGTAGCGAGCATCCTATTTGGATGATAAATGTTTCGTTGTAAAACTTGCGGCAAGACCTTCCGAATGACACCTCAGCCACTGTTATAGCCCTACTATTTTCTAAGCTATAAACTGCCTCCAGAATTTTTAGTATTTGCTGCGAATGGGTTTACTACCTCGTTTTAGGTGTAAGTGTAAATAACTCGGAAAATATAAAATATTTCAAACAACAATTTCAAACCAACCTCGTAGAGCATTGTAAGACCTTTACAATGGTACCAGACCTATTTGCTTTTATGAAAATATTACTCTATACAAATAAAAGATGAAAGGTAGTGAAATTCTCTACAAACATGGTCCAGTCTTTTTTTAAATATAATATGTTCCTGATTAGGTATTTAAATAAGAAAAGTAGACAAAAATCCGTGTTCAGCAAAAATTTTAATCTACAAATTTAAAGCAATACAAAGAGAATTTTAACATTACATCTCTACTCATGAAATGTTCCTATGTCATCATCCTTCATCATATACTTCATGCTCAGAAGGTGCGACTCTGCTCAGCACTTCGAATAGCAGTTCGTCTTCCGACACAACCCAATCGTCTTCTGAGCAGAACTCATCAGTAGAGTCCCTGTTGTTGCAGCCATGTTCGGCGCACTGGTTACACATATTGGAACACTGTAGATCAGTGGTTCCCAAAAGGTGGTCCGCGGACCCCTGGGGGTCCGCGGGAGGTCACCAAGGGGTCCGCGACTTATTGTTGGGAAATTAGGTTTTGTCTTAAACTAGCCTTCAGAAGACATTATTGTATTAATTTTAAAAAAATCAAATCGTAATTTGTCTTAACACATTGGGGACGGGCACCAGAATCTTCCTTAGTACGTTGGTCATGTTTGTGCACCGACCCCGGAAATTTCAATTTTCGGCGAACCTTGGACTGAAATGGCCTTAAGTTTAAGGTATTGTCCGTATGTCAACGCTGAATTATCTGAAACGCAGCGTTTAATATAATGTTTGAATGTGCCACTAGTGAATTTATTTTGTTCCTACCTCTGTTTTCTCCTTTCTAGCAGACCCTTACAAATTTCTTGAATTTTTATCCCTCCACAATTCTTGTTAAACAAACGAATTTACATTATTCTCAAATTATTACTAAATGCAAAGGAATCTCCTAAAATTCTACAGCGGACTGACGAACGATAAATAAAATGAAGACATTTATTGTTATGTATTGTGCATGGACACGAGATACAGAAGATATTCATTCTTAGGGTTACCAGACGTACTTTTAAGAGTAGATGTATGCCCTACTCTTTTTTCCCAAGTCTGCCACTGCACAGAGTTAACGCGTGACATTACACTGCGAATGCACTTTAGTCAACTAAAATTTGGAATTCCCGGATTTTGATTATATAAATAGGAATTATGTATTAGTATTACTGCTATTAATTATTGATGTTTATCGCTAGTATTAAATGTGATCTGTCGTCATTGCAAAATGTAGATGTAGGCCTATTTCTTTTCATTTTTTCTACTTTTACAATCTGGTAATCCTATTCATTCTGCAAGGTTTCTCTCCGCAGAGGAAACTATTTTGAGAAGTACTACCACTCTCTCAAACAATGCTGGCAACAGTGGTAAATGTTTATTTTAAGTGTAAACTTCTTACAGTGTTTAGTTCGATTGTTATGAATGTTGAAAGTAATGTAAAATTGCCCTGACGCACCAAACACCATTTCGTTCGTGGCAGTGGAGGTTTTGTCAAGTGTGCGCCGTGTGGTTTACAATAGTTTATAAAGGTTTATTTTTATCGGATAACGTATTAAATTCTGTACTGAAAAATGGACCGTTGGTTAAAAAGTGGCTCCTTAGAACGAGATAGGCCTACGCCTACAGACCAAGAGGAAAAGGACGAAATAGATGGTCGAAGTAAAATTCAGGTGAGTTCGTGTGAACCTAACCCTTCTACAAGCAGCGTTAGGCCTACAATTAAAATTAGGAAGTACAATTCAGATTATTTGGAGATTGATTCTCGTATGCCGGAAATGAGGATAACTCAAAACCTCAGTGTGTTGTTTGCTTTGAAGTCCTCTCCAATGAATGCATGAAACCTGCAAAATTTGTAGGCATCTCGAGACAAAGATAAGTCACTAGATTTTTTAAAAATAAAATTGGGAGAACTGAAAAACTCCAAAAAAGCGATGGCCTTACATACTGGTGCAAATGTGAATGAAAATGCAACCCTTGCCTCGTACGAGGTTTCTCAGCTTGTAGCAAAATGTGGCAAAGCTCATACTGTTGCTGAAGAGCTTATTCTACCGGCAGCTGCAATACTGTGCAAAATAATGCTGGGTAATGCAGCCGCTCAATTGGTCAGTAGTGTCCTGCTCGTCAACAATACTGTACAAAGGAGAATAACTAATATAGCAAGTAATATTGAAGAAACATTGGTGACCAGGCTTAGTATGTGTGGCATGTTTGCTCTGCAATTGGATGGGAGCACAGACATATCAAAAAAGCAATAATGCTAGTTTTTGTTCGTTATGTATGGAAAGACTAGTTATTTGAAGACTTCCTCTTTTCTGGTGAACTTCTTCATACAACAGCAGACGATATTTTCTCTTCATTAAAAGATTTGTTTAATAAACATGACATTTCATGGAGAACATGTGTGGGTTTATCAACAGAAGGTGGAAAATCCATGTCTGGATACAAAACAGGACTTCGAGCATGTATTCAAGCAGTAGCTCCTAACACGAAATGGACTCATTGTTGCATCCATCGAGAAGCTTTAGTAGCCAAAAGGTTGCCTGAAATGTTGCAAAAGACGCTCAATGAAGTTGTACAAATCATAAACTACATAAAAACTCGACCTCTTCAATCCAGATTGTTTTCCTTGCTATGCAAGGAGATGGGCAGTGAACATGAGCAGCTTCTTATTCATACTGAAGTGTATGAATAAGACAAGGTTTTTTGAGCTTAGAGACGAGGTCCGAATCTTCCTTATCGACAGCAAGTACGTTGATTTTCTCAATGACTTTTCGTGGCTGTGCATGACCGCCTACCTAGCTGATGTGTTTGAACAATTGAATCTTTTGAACTTAAGTTTACAAGGAAACGACGTACACATGTTCCAAGTTGAAGACAAAGTCAGTGCTATGGTAAAGAAGTGTGAGATCTGGGCAGTAAGAATCGATAAGGAATCTTTTACGAACTTTCCTACTTTGAAACAGTTCTTGGAATCTTCTGATGAAATTTTGCCTCCCCGGGTAAAGGAAAAAATGATCGAGCATCTTCGTAGTTTAGCCACCACTTTTAGGGAATACTTTCCCGAGCCCAAACCCGATGACTGGTGGATTCGAAATCCGTTTAGCTGTGTCGAAATAGACAAAATTCGTAGCCTCTCAGATGAGGAACAGGAACAACTTGTGGAGTTATCGTGCTGTAGTATCATGAAAAGTGCTTTTAGCGATGGAAAACTAACCAACTTTCGGTTAACTGCTCGTAAGGACTTCAGAGAACTTGGCGAGAAGGCACTGAAACATCTCGTTCCTTTCGCAACCACATATCGGTGTGAACAAGCTTTCTCAACCTTTGTTATATGAAAAACAAGTACAGAAATCGGCTTGACATGCAGTATGATTTCAGAGTAAAAGTGTCAAGCATCGAACCTAACTTTTCAGTAGTAATGAACTCTAAGAACAGATTCCACTGATCGCACTAAGAATTAAAACTGTTCGATTTGTCTTTTTCATAAAGTAAATATGTGCCTCCTAAGTGTATTCCTAGCGTCAAACTTTAAATATTGTACGTATAATAAAACATCATTACTTGTAATGTTGACTTGTACTGTATGACTGTTTTATTTTGTGACCGGTCGCCACCTTACGAAACACCAGACTAAATTAATAAAAATAAAAAAGATTATGTTTAGGTAAGTAAATAATAATGTTCAATTCAGTAAGCGCTTATTACAATTTTAATTTATGACTTGAAATCGATTTGGGATTTTAGGGGGTCCGCGACATGTTGGCGAAGGTATGAAGGGGTCCTCGAAAAAAAAATATTGGGAACCACTGCTGTAGATCATCACAATCATCAGTACAGCCACAAGATATGAGGTGTAGCAAATCTTCAGGAGCAGCAGCCTTGGCTGTGGTTACTGGGCGGAGATGGTCTTCATATGTCTTCCATCCTCATTGTAATGAATCCTTGGTGACTCTCTAAACCACTGCTGCACCTGGTGGCACACACGCTTCGAGTGTTCCTTTGCTGTAGCTGTTGTGGGGGGAAAGTACTGCAAGATTGAACTGTGCATGAAGTAGTTGCTTACCTATTTGTTTCACATACAATTGGTAGCGCAACTTGTCCAGCAAATTTTGACCGTCCGAACCATACATGGTTGCAAAAAATTGGTCAACAGCCTCCTCATGTCATTTGAAGACGCATTATGGTCATAACTTTTCCCTTAATGTTTTGTTGACTTTGAATCCCTTGAAAGGCGTGACTTTACCTTTCCGATAGATTGAGAAAACCTGTGTCGATTCCAGTAAAGGTATAAACAGCAAGCAAGACCTTCGATGATGTTGGATCGTGGAAATGTTGTAATATTTATCTTGCTCATAGTTTTTCCCTGGAGCAATCATGCTTAACTTATTACCTCGAGGAGCGAAAACTGTGTGCAGTATCAACAAATCTGTGTCATCTCCAATCAAAATAACCGCATTTGTCTCTTGTGCCTTTGACAGTGTAGTAGACACAATCAATGAATCTGTATCCCATCAGCTTGCAGTACATGGCATCCTACATCTAGCAAATGTGATTTCAGGAGTGAAATTAACTGCCTTTTGTATTCACTTTAAAAAAGAAAATCTCTTTGTCCAAGGGTCACCTGAATGTCATTTTCTAAATTCACACGAACATGCGTAGTGTAGGCAGATCTTCGTATGCGTTCCTCGTCTTTGGTACTGAACGGCTGTTCATATCCATCAAAAATGACTGTACACTTTTCAAAATTAGCAAGAACGTATCTTATATATTGCTCACATATAATTTTGAAAGTTGCAGGGCGTTGCCATACAACACGATGAAGTAAATGTTCGCCATCAGCTATTATAGAAACTTCATCAGATTTTTCATTACTGATCTCATTTGTTCTTGGTGCTAGAACTTGTACTATGGATGACTTACTGCCTTTTCTCATTAAACTAGTTTCATCAAAGAGAGAAGGTGGATACGTGCACAGCTCATAATGAAAAATCTCAACCAGCTGCTCACTAATCTTCACTGAGGAAACCATTCGGTGAAGCAGCTGATTAGGGTTCACACACACAGTGTCATTGTGTAAAGGGATGGACTTTGTAACAGAAGATAATGATTTAACAGCGTGTTTTCTTTTCAAGTGGATGTTGCTAAATTTCATACCCATCGTCGCAGTTGACACTTGTATCCGCTACCACACCTGTTGATAAGGACGAAGAGAGTGAAGGATTCTTACTAAAATGATTGTGTTCCCAAAGCCATTCTACGAAAATCTTAATATCTTTTGCATTTCGCTTCTGATTGGCCTCTCGTAGTTCAACGTGCTGGTCACTGGTGTTGACCTTTACCCCGGCAAATGCTTCCACAGTCTCTACAATTCTTGAGCAGGCTGGCATAGATTTAATCCGTGTATCAATTGTTGATGCGGAAATTCCCCTGACACTGGTCAACCCACCTGAGCTTTTGATGCTTCTCATCAACATTTGCTCTATTGTCCTGTCATTCCACACACCCGATCAAAACTTATCGCTTCGACGAATTGTAAAATAACCTTTTGTTATGAATTTTTCATATTCACTAGGGCTCAACGTAGACTGCAATTGAAAGTAATCTTGGAGATATACGTGAGATGATTTGGCATAGTTGAGATGACCAGCTGAGTGAAAGTAAGGCAACATTTTTGCCAGGCAGTGCAAATGAGGGGAAAAATCTCCACTTCTTTCAGCTTTGATAAACAGTCGAACTATCTCAACCACTTCAATAAAGTTAATCCAAAGTTTCTGAGTCATGCCCAAACTTTTAGCTCTTTGAAGCTCTTGTTGTGGTAAATTCAACAAATTCATTCACTATGGTGGAGTTAACTTCTTCTTGAACTGAAGACGGTCCTGAAACAAGGTCCTTATAAGCGGCCTTTAACTCATCAGAGTTTTTGAATTTTGAGAAAACTTCGTATTGTTTAAGGACAATTGTAATCAGAGCCTCCTCAGTTAGAAAAAGAGCTCTGATTACTCTGGCATAGGCTTTGCCATTCATCATGTGCATTATACTGTTTTTGGCATAAACTAACCCCCACAGTTCTTCTAGGCCACTACCTGCCATTATAAACCCAATAGTTCCCAAGTAGGAGAGGAGAAGGTGAAAACCACCAACACGAAGTATAATACATCTCAAACGACTGTCAGCTCGGGCGCTTGCTACCATTTCTCGAGCCTTTACATACAACTGCTGATCAAAAGATACCATAACGAAGAGTTGCCCATTTTTCTTTGTCTGTCCTGCAGCATACAGAAGAGCAGTATGGATGGTTTATGAATTTGAAGGCGAAAGGTTTATGAATGGGAGGACCACAACAGCTGATACCTCATGTGGCTCGTGTGAATACATTTTTTTCCATTAGTCCACTCCAATCAGGTGTCATCATCAAGCCATAAACCAGATAACCATAGAAAGTTCAAGGTAAGAGAGGGAGCAGCTGACGAATTTGTTACTTGCAAATCTTGTAGAGGAAGAAGGGCCTCAACTTTGGCATAACCACTCATACTCGGTCGGGCGATTGTAACGCTCCACCTACGTGAGACAATCACAACACAGCCTGAGCATATGAACAGCTGTTCGAGGAGTCACACATCCACCCATTGTGTGGAAAGTGTTGTGATTGTCAATAGTGTGGACGTTGTAGTCCGCGTTATCAAAAAAACAAATTGGATGTATCCTTGTTCCAATTTGATGTCATCTTCTGTGGTTACAGACCTTTCGAAATGTAATACTTCATTGTATGAAGAACAGAACCCCATTTTAGATATTATATCAACAAGTAATCTTGATCCAAACCTTCTATGTAAATATGCAGCTGTACCAAACTGAATTGGTGAAAGAAAAGAACGTGGTCTTGTGGATGTAATTATGTAGTGAGAAAAAGAAGCCACTTTCTATTTCTATTAGAAACGATGGGAACCGTGAACAGTCGTAAACCTGACTTTTTTTTGTCACGCCGAATCAGCATGGCTGCTGTTTCGATAATTCTTTTTTTCCTTTTTAGCTTCATCTGCGATTCGATTTTGGTACCATGTATCTGAAAGTATTTTCGATACTGTCTCATTAAAACATTAGCACAGTTACACTTATAATGGTCGTGACATTAATGCTGTTACCATAGTCTTCCATGAGCCTTCTTTTCAAATGCTTTTCGTTATATGGCACAATATCAGGATTTAGTTGACAAAATAAATCATTCAGCTCCTTGAGAGTATACTGGCACTCATCGTTATCCTCAAAGTACTGGCACAAATTCCGAAAAGCAGCTGTTCTTCCTGAGTCTTCCCTTGACCCACCTCTGCCTGCGGCTTCTTGAGGCTTAGAATCTTCAAGCTTGAACCGAGACAAACAATACCTGTGGTATCTTCCATCTGCTTTAACTAAGTCACTCGTGTTTGCAGCTCTGACAAATAGTTCTTGCCCCCAGGCATTGCTCCTTTTCAAAGCATCCTCACGGATCGTGGTTATCATTGCTATAGTTCCTGCTTCAAACAAAATTTCTTTAGTAAGATTTCGACACTTACAATTAGATACATCTATGCATTTTTTCCCACACAAGAAAGCAAAATGTTTTGAAGTCAAAGTTGGATTGGGGGAGGGGGGGCTTATGTCGTTCACTACTTGTTGATGAAATAACAGGCGGTTGGGGGTTTCGTATGTAGTTTTTACGGCACTTTACATGTACTTCAGTTACACTGCCATTGATGTATGTATTTTCCCACTACATTCTCCTTAATTTTACTGCACTTGATTATTGTCCTCCATCCTTTTTGTAGGTACTCTAACAATCGTACCGCCAGGATCAGTACATGGTTCTAAAATACACTCCCTCATTACTACACTTCACGTTTTGTTCAACGAAAACAAAACACAAGCGTATAACTACTCACTTACCGCGCTTAAACAAAGGAAACACAGTCAACAAAACAGACTACTTGCTCTTATTCATCATCTTCTTCTTCTTCTTCCTCCTAAATTGTATGTGGTTAAATAGCTAGCTTCCGCTCTCGCCAGTATTCCACGAAAGCTGTCATTATATTATGAGTGTTTATCTGTATTAGTGTAATGAAAAGTAAGTAAATGGCTTAAATAATAGTTTGGTAGTTTAAAACCATGTGCGGCTGATAATAACATCTCCATTGCACAATAGAGACACGAAAATTCAGTAAGTAATGAGTATGATATGACTCAATACTGAAGGGAAACGGGTGAGACCAGCGTTGCCAACCATGTACACACCTAGGAAAATGATCAATCTCACCCCCATCCACGGTAAATATATTTAGTCTGGAATGAGAATTGTTTTGTTCAAGGTTATTCAATAAAAATTTTAAGGTTTCAAATATTTTCAACATCTATTTCCCACAAGTTGGAACTTTCGTAGATATGTTCTGCTTGCACAGAATCCTTCCATTACTAAAAGGGTTGCATTGCTGGACAAAATGTCCTGTACTGGTCAATCGTGAGGGTGTGCTGATCCATGATTACAACGTCCGTCCACAAACGGCAAGAGAAATCAAAGGAATGTGCATGGGAGAAAATTCCTCCACCTTATTTATCGGACCTAGCGCCTACAGATTTCAGTCTGTTTCGCAATCTCGAAACCATCTTAATGGGAAGAACCCTGCGTAAAGTGAATGACGTGGCTGAGTTTCTTTCGTCCAAATATAGAGATTTCTTCAAGCGCGGTATTGAAACACTGGGAGGAGGCGATTGTTAGGATTTAGTATTGTGTCTTCTTTCTTGCTTTATTGTTCCAAAAACGACATTACTTATCGAATGACCCAATAAGCAAAGTTTAAAATATAAAATAAATATCTTATGGATTTTCTCGCTTTCAAGGCATACACCTGCCATTTTTTTAGATGTTATTTTAACACAATCAAATTTTATGACAGCGTCAATGTTGAATTAACATCAACAACCGCTACCAATTTAACACCGATTGTGTTAAAACTGTAACACATAGCCTGTGTTCTAAACCCACGTCTCTGTATTCTCAGTGTTAACATTCAATAGCCATACTCATCAGGGGATTATAAGAGAAAGAAAGTAGTTGAATTTGTCGTCATCAGCAGTGTTCTGTTTGATGAAGTCCTGTAACTTAAGTTACCATACTGAATCATATAAGCGTATGGCGAAATCTTCTTCTGCCCATTGTACCACAATGGCTGTTTTATTACACATAACAATTACCAGAAACTTATTTCCCGGAGTGAATTCGCTGTGCTTATGGATACAGCAATAAATTTTAAAAACTAGAACCCCCCTCCCCCCGCAAACAGAAAATTCTAGCGGAATCCCTGCACTACAGTGAGTTCAAAACTCATTTTCATATGTTACTTTAATGTAATACTTTCTGCACGTCCTAACGAGCTGGTGTGTTTCTAAGGGAATTGAAACCCCAGTGGGACTTAAATCCGTGACCACAAAGAACGAGTGCTACCCACTGGGCCAACAGAGGAGGAAGTCCCCGACTGTAATGTATTTGACCTATGCTTTAATACTTTCCTAGAAGCTGAATACTGTCACTTGTTCTTTCTTGATACTGTCAACAACTATCATCCATTTTTTGAAAGAAATAACACATATTCATATTATTTCCGACCCTTTAAAAATGAAGGGTCTTACTCCACCAAAAGATTAGTTTCCCTTGTTTTTGGTATAGGTTGTGTAATGTAAACAACCCTCTCCAATAATCCCCCCGTTCACATGCTACCTCCGTAGTTTTTTTCCCTCCACCTTCCCCTAACCTGTTCTCCCTTACGTCTGCAATCTCGCCAGTTCTCTTTCTCTATATCTAACATCACCTCCCCCTCCGCCTGTTTGTATACTGCTTTCTTCAGTACTTTTTTTTCCCTTCTTGCTTACGAAGCTTCCCACCACATGAGTGAAACCAGTGAAATAAGTTAAGGATAGGGACAGAGATCTTCCCGCACGCATTTAACTTTTATAAATTCTGCTCAGATTTATGGGGCAGTATATCACGTCAGGGCATTGAGATCCCTGAGTTAACAACACTGCCACGATAAGCAGTTTTCTCTTCCCAGGAAAAAAAAACACGAACTACAACCACTGTAAATACACACACACACACACACATACACAAAGCCTCTTGCTGTTTCTTTTTCCCGTACACACACACGTACATAATATGGCAAAGCAAGACGGATAGCCAGCCAGACAGACAGATTAGAGAAATGTTCAACCTACCTTGTCCCAACCGGAAGCTTTATTACCTGCCCCCTCCTCTACCGCACACACATGCATGAAGAAACGAAACAGTAAAAATTTCGTCTCCAAGGGACACTCTCGCACTAAATGGCTTTTACTTACGAAGAACGTTGTTCAAGATAATGTGTTCACATTAAAGTCCCATTCCAACTTCCAGTCGAGTAGGTAATAATAACTGTTTACATTTAAAAAAAAAATCACTGCTACAAGCTATGGTCGTTTCACGTATGGAGCGAGGTTGTTATTGTGATTCAATTTGGTATGTAACAGGTAGGGAATTTCGTCCTTAAGTATGTGAAATTTTGCCGTAAATGAATTTGTAATGAAAACATTTCGTCCCCTAGACACAAAATGGCGTCTGGAGTTCATAACACTCAATATTTTCTGTTTATATTTTCTTGGTCGCATGGGTAAAGTAACTAACAGTAAGATCTACAATGTCCGGTGTTTACATTATTAGATTTAGTGACACTTTTATAGTAGGGCATATCGAAAAAATATATTTTGTCAAAAAATCCGGTGTCCTAGTGATAAAAAAAGGTGCGAATTGGTAGCAGAGACTTCATGTTATTTATTTCAGATCTTTCCGAGGTCGTCCTGAGGTTCCATACGGCTTTGACAATTTCACTGCAGAAAGATAGACAACCCGCGCAATATTGTCCTAAAATTCTGCATTTTTCACCTTTACGACCCAGTTATTTTGTCATTCTTCTTTACAATTGTTGTGTTTTGATACGCAATAGACAAACAACAAATACTCAGGACCATTCTTAGAGTGGTTACGAAAGTTTGTTCCTCAAATAATGTAAAAACGTATCCTTATTTTATAAACGCATGTTTCGCTTTAAGAGATTTATGTTAGAATGTAGGAAGACGGCAACGGTGGCTTCCTTTTTTCTCTGAATTCTCGTGAAATAAAGAAAAATTGAAACAATGGGGCTTGTGACGGGAAGGTGGAGAACAGGCTTTGTTTTGATGGTGATTGACTCTTCATTTACGTTATACTTGTATTCACGTATGATTAGCTCGGGCGAAACGAAAAATAGTTATCCAAATAAATCAATTGTGCTGCCAACTGGTGGTTCCTGTTGTCAGTAGTCCACATTGTTAGCCATTGGTCAGCTGGTTCGAAGCTGTAATTTTTAATCTGTGCGTGTGTGATTACCGTTTCCTCTCTGTACGATTATTAGTGCTAGTGTCACGATTACGATAAAAGTTGTGCTTTATGTGAAGACGTAAGAGGCGAACTGTTTGGATCTCCAGCAGAATTGGATGGACATTATATCCCAATGTAATAAAGATCTTCCAGTTGCTGAGATAGCTAAGCCAACTGCAGAGAAAGTGTTTGAACACTGACATCTTTGGGTCTACAACGAGTTGTTTCAATGATAATAGATCATTATAAATCATATCAGAACAGACGCAAATCTTCGAAGTGACTAAGTCCTGCTCTTGTAGAAATAATGACCAATCTATGATAGTTCAAGAGACAAAGAGATAGTTCTTTGATATTTGCACTTCCAAATGCTCTGTATGCGAAAATTATAGACGTGAAAAAAAGTGTTTTTTTTTTCTTCTACAAAACCAAAGAACAGAAATGATCGGACGGATATATAAGTACAAAAGTACGAATTCGGATGCCAAAAAACATGTTTCGAAGGCAACGGGAATAAAACATTCTGTTCTTCGCAGGCGTACCAAAAATCAGACATCATCAAAAGATTCCTCATCAAGCGACCAAGCAGGATCAAGTAGTACCGATTCAAATTACGACCTTCAATCGTGGACGTCGTCTCCCTCTAGAGAACATTGCTGCTACTTACAGCTTTCAGAACAGGGGCTTCAAGAAGAGATCTTGATTATATTCACCGCGTTCGAAGACATGGTCCTGGTATCTAACGATATTCTTGAAAATGCAATGCTTCTGGAGATCCAAACAGTTTGTCTCTTACGCCTTCACATAAGATACAACTCTTTTTTCCGGTATCGTAGCACTAACGATCGTACAGGGAGGAAACAGTAATAAAACACAAGCACGGATTAACAATTACAGCTTCGAATACTTTTCATCATGAAATCCAGCTGACCAATGGCTAACAACATGGACTACCGACAAAAGGAACCGTCAATTGGCAGCACAATTGTATGACTTGGATAGCTATTTCTCGTTTTGCCTGAGCTAATTATACGTGAATCCCAGTCAGTCGCCATCAAAACAAAGGTTGCCTTCCCCTCCGAGGCCCCATCGTTTCAATTGTCTTTTTCTTCACGAGAATGAAGAGAAAAAAGAGAAAGCCACCGTTGTCGTCTTCCTACATTCTCAGAAATTTCTTAAAGCGAAACATGCTTTCTATAAAATAATTATATTTTTTTTAACATTATATGAAGCAGAAGCTTCCATAACCATCTTAAGAATGGTGCTGAGCATTTGTTGTATGTATGTTGCGTATCATAACAACAACTGTCGAGAAAACTGACAAAAACTGGGTCGCAAAGGTGAAAAATGAACATTTTTAGGACAATGTTGCACGGGTTGTCTATCTTCCTGCAGTAAAAGTTTCAAAGTCGATGACCTCCAAAAAATTTGGAAAAAAAATGAGATGCCATTTGAATACTGTTCTGTACGATATACATAGATGACAGAATGAACCTGGAGCGTGGACGGTGCGATCGACAGATCTCATATCTTGCAACTTGTGGCTGCGATATCACATGAGGGAAATCGTATATTCGCAACGAAACAGCACGATTGAACATATATGGATTTCAAGTATGGTTGCAGGAAATACAATGCCGGATAAATGCCGAACATTTCTAAAAGAACATGATCCTTATGGTCTAAGAGGTCGAAATATGTTGTGAATGCAACGGTAAATCAAACGTCTGTGATCGAACAATGTTTCACTACCCAGATCAATAAGACAGTCTACGACTTAACTTTAATAATAATGTTGATCATTTCTCACAGTTTTGTGGGATAATAACCCCCGAAATAAACACTGATTACAAGTTCCCGTGGATTTATTGAATTATCGTTAAGAGTCCTAAACGAGCTGGTGAGTATCTAATCAGAATGCGATCTATATTTTTCAGTAAATAGCGTTCCAAATTAATCCTTTCAATTTAGCCCCCGTGAGGCTTGAACTCGTGAGCACGTGCAGATAAAGGCTCTTGTGGAGTCCAATAAGCTAATACCACGAAACTGCTACCACCCTCAGACGTGTCCATTACAAATTTTTACACAGTTTTCGTTACAGTACAATAGAGTTGTTTTTCATTGTTAGTGAGCGACTGTTTTAATGTGTCGCTTAACGTGTTGAAAGCTAGAGACATCTAACACTACTGAAACTATGTTAATTCTTCCACGCTAATCGCTGTTATTAGATTTCAACTTCCCCCATATTAATTCTGGTTTTCTGTACCCCATCTCATATATGGATGTATTTTCTTTATTTTTAGAAGTTTAATGTCAAACTCAGCCATATTCGTAACTACCATTATTGAATATCTTACTGATAATTTTCACCATTATTAAATGCAAACTTCAATTCGTTTGGCGTATATCTATTCCCAATTGAACTTTCATCATTAAATTTAATTTTAATTTGTAATCCATAATGACGTAATAACTTCAATATTTCTTCGTCCCACTTCCAATTTAATACTTAGGTTACTACACCAGCGCCTCTAACGGTAGTTATTGCTAGATTACTACACCAGTGCCTCTAACGGTGATGATAGAAAACGGGAAGGTTATTTGGTCCCAAAAAATCATGTCACTGGCAGTTTATTTCATCCCCACGCACACATACACTCCAGAAAAAGGTTCCCTTGTAGACAAAGAAAGATCGAGTGAAATTTCGCAGTGCTTTTAAAAAGGGAGAATAGTATGACATCGGAGAGGAGCACATTTTACAGGATTTCAACTTAGCAGAAAGCAAGAGCTTCCACTCCCCGCGGTCTCTTCTAGCACAACCGTCACCCAGCTTTTAATGTACGCCTTGGGAAAGGGAACAACTTGGTAAAATCTAATGATAATCGTGGCAGGCAAGCACTTTGGCAAATGGGAGGAACAGATTAGTTTTTTGCTTCGAGGGGTGGGTCGGGGGGGACAAAGTGGTGGTTCGAGAACCTTGTACGACCGGCTGTTTCTCCACTGTCAATTGTCGAAGAGCCGCATGTTTTAGAGACAATGTAACCGAAGGTGAAGTTGCAGAAATAAAGACAAAGGGAAAAAAGAAATAGAGGACAAATTGAGGAATGAAAGACAAAGAAAATTATATTAATTAAATTCCGTAGATATCTTTGCTAGACTCGTTAATATTATTTTGTAACTTTTCTGTGCTCCTGTGTTTGGAGGAGGGGGATATGCCTCTTCCTTTTCACATCCTCTTCTTCTTTTTTTTGTACGTTTCAACTAATTAACTGGCTTGTCCTCCTTTCTCTCTGTCCTGTAATGAAAATCGCGATCTTAACGATTACCCCCTATCGTTATCCAAGTCAATATAATATACAAAATCATCATAATAGTAGATTCGTCATTCTACCAAAATATTAGTTATGCAATTAACTAGTTCCTCCTCAATTACAATTAGACTAATACCGGGATGGGATCTCCGAACTCTGATTGACATCATTTCCGCTATACTATCCCGACCTGAGTCAACGTGATTAAAGACTATAAATCAATTCAGTGGTAATACGTGCTAATAACATGAACTAGTTTAATCAGTTTACTCTTCCTGTGTAGAATAGTCAACAATTATCTAAAATTTGCTTTGGCTGCCATCTGTTGACCACCTATGTATTTAATGATGCTCTAAAGTACATGGAGATAAATTCTTTGTGATAGTTGGATAATTATTCCCCCGTATCTTGTCCGATTTTCAATTTTATTGGCTAGAAACCTGCTCAATCTTTGTGCAAAATATTATCAAGACTGGATTAGTCGTTTCGGAGAAATGCTACAAACAAAATGTGAAGTGACGCCTTAAGGAAAACCGCACTTGTTCGCGGTTTCCCTTTGATGAACTGATCAGAAGTACTTTGTCTTTTGCAAAGCAATATTGACTTTATAGCTAATTGATTAATGAAAATCGGCACTTATACCCCTTGGCATCTAAGCTAATACATGGAAGGTTAAAGTCCACATATATCCACTATATCCTATATCCACTATATCCACCACCTATATCCACCACCACCACTACTATATCCTATATAAAGACCACCTATATCCACTATAAAACATAGTGGATATAGGTAATTTAATAAAAAAAATAGTCTAGATACTATGCTTCGTATCTCTGGTTTGTTTTCTTGTTCGTCGATGTTAAGGTAAGTTAAAATTAATTGTATGTGCGGTAACAGCACCATGGATTACGCCTGTCCTGAGGTTGGTCGATGTCTGCACATCTATTGTGTTAAAAACATAACTCTTCCTGTATTTAACAGGGCTACCAGTTATTCTGCCAGACCCTCTATAGCGGCGTTACCCCAAATTCTCGAGCGCATCCCAATTTTAAAATATTTACTTTCAAAGCCTGATAGAAACCCTGCAGAACTCCTTGTATACCCTCCCAATTTTGACTTTACACCCACCAAACTGAAAATCCTGGTAGAATCTCTTATTGATACTTGTTAGTTGAAGAATTGTAAAAACGCCCAATCCGGATTAGTGAGCTTCAAAGGACGGATCTACGGATATTTTTTTTTATAAAGTTGGTTCCAAAACAATTGAAGTTTTCATTAAGTTAGCATTCTTCTACGTCACCAAATAAACTTCTTTGTTTAATTCAAGCACAACTAAGCCAGCTAAATTCTGGGTACACTAAGTTGACTCCCAGGCCAAAAATTAACTTCCCCAGAGGAACTTTGCAAACATGGTTTACCACGTGAAAATAGAAAACAGCTTAAATCCCCTGGAGATTGATCAGCTATATACTTATAAACAAATAAATTAATTTCCACTCGGTCTTCAGAAACAAAAATTTCGACGAAGGTTCTCCGAAGACATATTGTAAAGCTGGGGCAAATGGACAGGGGAACAAACGAACATCTACCAAGAAAATTAGTTGCAATAAAAACATAGAGTTTCCAATCCTGAATCTGCCATACTGTTTGAGTAGAGACACGTGTGTGGAAGGAAGACTGACGCGGAGCAAGAGACGGTATATATTCAGTGTTAAACTGTGTAATTGCAAAAGAGGAGAAGAAAGGAAAGTTGTACAGAACACCGGTATAAGATTTATATGTTGTATCTTAAGCTATTAGTACGTAAACACAAAGGAAAGGCGAAATGATTTGTGGTAATAGTACAGGGCGGGAATAGGTAGCCATGCACGGGAACACCTGCATGTGCCTGCCACCTGTTGGAGAAAATCGTAAGTACATACTTCAATAACTAAGTGGGGACAAGCGGACATAAGCGTTGGGGGGCAGACAGCTGCAGTTAACGTTATTTTGCAAAGTAAAAACATGTTTTCTGCAGGAAAAATATGTAGCTTGTAAGTATTATAGGACATGCAGATATCGCAACAATAGACTCAAGGGGTATTGTGTTTTCGTTACAGAAATGGTTCGTCATCGAGAACGAAGTACAGATAGATGCAAATGGGACGAAAATGCCATGGTAGCTGCTGTGCAAGCAGTGAGAGAAAACAAGATGGCTCTTGCAACTGCTGCTAAATCATTTAACGTACCCCGGAATACACTAAGAAGACAGGTAGTCGCGAAGGTTACTATTAAGAAATTTGGGCAACACGACTTTTTCGAATGACATAGAACACCAGTTAGGAAACCATCTCCTTGCTTTAGACAACATTGGTTTTGGGTTAACTATTCAAGAGCTGAGAAGGCTTGTATACAGATTTGCAGTAGTGAATAATTATAAGCACCCATTTAATAACAAAACTGAAACGGCCGGAAGGGACTGGGTGAGGGGTTTCTTGTCGTGGCACAAACAACTTAGTCTTCGGGTAGCATCAGGCCTATCATTTGCAAGAACAAGAAATTTAACGCGGGAGAATGTGAAACTCTTTTATGACAACCTCGCTAGTTTGATGGAGAGGTATAACTTGCAGAATGAACCAAGTAAACTTTTCAATTGTGATGAGACTGGTCTGCAACTAATATACAAACCGAAAAAAAACTAATTTCGAGATTTGGGAAACACGCCGTCCAATGTCAAACAGTAGGGTGAAAGGGTGAGACTGTTAGTTTAATGACAGTGTGTTTCAGCAAGTGGTCAGTATGTTCCTCCATTTGTAATCTTTAAAGGACAACGAATGATAGACGAATTCAAGATGAACATGCCACCTGGTAGCAAAGTATTGCTGTCAGAGAGTGAGTGTATGAAGTGGGAGCAATTTTCACAATTCATCGATCATTTTATTGACCATAAACCACCTGGGGATGTTATTCTCATCTTAGATGTATCAACTTTAGAGAAGGCTGTTAGAAACCCCATCCATATGCTTTGCCTTCCTCCCAACAGCGCACACGTACTTCAACCATTGGATGTATCTGTTTTCGCACCGTTGAAAGCATATTATAATGACGCATGCCGCAATCATGTGCGACGAGATTTCCTCGGAAAGGAATTAGCAAAACTGCCTTTGGATCAATTTTAACGGAAGCATGGAATCGTGTGGCATCAGTTGGAACTGCTTCAAATGGGTTTTCGAATTGTGGTATATTTTCTTTCAACCCCCAACAAACTTTCGGATGACGTTTATCTATCTTCACCAGTCACCGCTCCGTAGCAAAATGCAACAATGGATCAAGCAGGTATACCATCATCATCTTCACGGGTCGATGGAATAGCGATGCATCTTGACACACCACCAGGTTCGGGATCTACCAGGTGCGTAAACATGAAACCGTAATTTATGTACAGAAAAAATACAGTGATTGGATAACAATGCTAAGAACTATTTTATTCGAAACATTGGTCATCGCTAGCGATACATTTCTGCCATCGTTCCAGCAATGTGTGGATGCCAGACCAAAAAAACTGTGCCTCTTGTGCTGCAGACCAGTCATTAAACCATTTTCGTAAGATTTGAAGCGCTGGTCACCAAGTGCGTGTTCCATGGATGAAAATAAGTGAAAATCGGAAGGCGCCAAGTCTAGTGAGTAAGCCGCATGCGGAAGGATTTCCCAGCCAAACGTCGCAATCGTTTTCTTGACCGGTTTTGCTGTGTGGGAGGGTGCACTGTCGTGAAGCACAATCACTTTATGTTGTCTTTGGTCATATACTGGTCGTTTTTCACGCAAAGCTTGATGCAAATCGATCATTTGTTGTCGGTAACGTTGGGTATTAACGGTTTCGCCAGGTTTCAGCAGTTCATAATAGATCACTTCCTTCTGATCCCACAAAACACAAAGCATTGTCTTCCGTCCATAACGATTTGGTCTTGTAGTCGATGTCGCCGGTTCTCCTGGAGTTACCCATGATCTTGTACGCTTAGGATTCTCGAAATAGATCTACTCGATATGTCCTAAAATGTATGTTCACATGTCAATGCGTAGCTGTATGATGTACCTTTATTTCGCTGTATGTTTCATTTTTTCATGGCTACAAATAGATATGCTATCATTGAAAATATGCTTACGGTGTCCGTTTGTCCCGTCGTTACCATATATGTCCAATGCAAGCACGATTTTCCTCACACACACTGAAACCAATGGAAAAATGGAGAAGAATAAACGTGGCTAAAGAAATCCCGCTTAGGCAGATTACTAATAATGTTGACAAAAATAGAGATCAGATTGATATACTTAGCACAAAATGACACAATCACAATTCAACAAATGGGTTTTAAAAATTCATGGTTAAGAATATTTTCGAAAAAGTCAGTACTTCAGTCAAAACAGAAAGAACTAAAATTAAAATCTCCCTGTATAGGACATAGTTGACATAAGCACTCCTACCAAGCAACCCTCTCCCGAACTAAACTATTGAAAAATGTCCAGAAAAGACAATAAAAAGATTCCACTAACATCTCATGTCACACTTATTCCCATCAAGTACAAATTAGAAAGAGAACATTACTATCAGCAGAGCTCGAAATTAACTTTTGGCACTGGTCCTACAGAAACTTACTGGCTCTTTTTCAGATTAGTAAATAATTATAGGCTAATCAACGTAATTTTTAGTCCACTTTATTATATTCATTTAGGCTACAGGCCTATACAAGATGCCAAATACGAAAGTTTAATTATAGCCCTGTAAATATTCTATGTCAAAGCAAACAAGATCATGCTTTACAAATAGGACTGCCTGATGTCTGAATTATCACATTTTGTTTTTGTTACACTAAATATCTTCTTCGGAAGAATCTGCCGGGAGTCTGGCACCGTAGGGAGAAATATTGGGGCGTCTGGCTCTTTCTCCTTTGCCTATAAAGAAGGATACTGCCGGAACAATGTCATAATTACACGATATGGATTCATTGATAAGACGGTCTATCCGCGTTATGCTTCCTGTCTCCGGCACCTCCTGTCCTCTCCCAACACGTCTGTGTACTGGGTAGGGTTCCCAACTCTCCCGGTTTGGGCGGGATTAACCAGGAATTCTATGTCTTGTCTCGGAGGAATTTTTTTGCGGTTAAAATACCGGAATTCAATCTTCCGATTCTTAAATAATAAATATACGATATGTCGGTTTTAAGAAACTCGAGTGTGCAAGTATCGCAATCGCAATATTTGGCAGTGTTTGCTTAAACGAAACAATGCCCCCACCCTTTGTTCTGTTGATAACATACGTAGCTTAGTTGTACCATAGACTAAATAATATGATAGACTTATCGCGCCTAGCTATTTTCGTCTGCTTTAAGGAGCACGTGATTTTGAATCCTGCCACTAGGTGACTCTGGCGACTTCCTTCAGTCGCTGGTTCTTTCCAGTAGTAGCCACCAGAGTCATCAAATGGTAGGATTTAAAATCACGTGCTCTTATGCAAAAACCCATCAATTTTAGCGCAGATGAAAACAGGTAACCGGAATAAATCTATCTTATTTAGTCTATGGTTGTATCGTGCTTGGCATCGGGTTTCCAGAGGTTGATTTTTACAGCCTGCTGCAGACAGCAGAAGGAAAGGAGAACTGAGGAATGACTACAAGCTAAAAAAAATAAGCTATTTTCGCGTGCGCTAGAAACAAAAGAAGTGTTTTTTATACAAAGTTTTCTGGTAACAGGTATGTTCCTCGCATAAATGAGTATGCACAAATTGCACAGATCTATTGGCAAATATTTGTCCCGATAGTTGGGAACCCTACGTCTGGGTCAGCGTGGGAGTTGTAGATCAACTCCTCACTCCACTCCAGGAGAGGCCTCATCCAGTAGTGGATTGAATATGGCTGTGAATTATAACTACTTCAGGTGACTGCGCATAAAGTTAAAATTTTGTTCATCTTTGCGCAACACGCTCGCTGTTCTTATCAAAAGCTACATTTTTCAGCACGGTTTTTGTTCAGTATGATAAGTCGAACCATCTTGAGTTTAAATTTTAGATGACAATACTGAAAAAACTTGGTGGTAGAGAATTAAGCCACGTAAGAAGACTACTAGTGACATCTAGCGCCGAGATGGAAACCTGAAGAAAATATTACAAGAAACTGCGCTACGCGTGAACGTTAGTGGATGACCGAGAATTTACATTTAAAAACATCGACGAAGAAAAAAAAGGAAGAAGATTTTTCCCACAGTAGTCAAGACTATGAGTAAGAATGAGTCATAGAGTAGTATCTCTAAGCGCCAAATATGGACCCCCCCAAAATTTTCCCGTCTTATATTTCCATTGGGGCACGTTCTTGAAGCTCCATAAGACACACACACAGACACAACGGGTAAGAGAAAGAGTGAGAGAGAAAGTGAATGGAGGCCGAAACTACTGAGAAAAGCCATTTTATTTTTCTT
>JAGDQP010017828.1:11413-37749 GCA_022664845.1 Lepisma saccharinum | reverse complement strand
AAGAGACTTACTTGAATTAATGCTGTCTCCAGCGATGTATCTTGTGGGACTAATATGAAGATTATGATAGCGAGACCTGGTGTCTCACTCTTTTAAATTCTCGGATACATGACATGCGATATTGAAAAACACAGGTCAATCACATGAGGCTAGAAGAGCCTCAACTTCATAAACGTCATCTTTACGTCACAGGACTTTATAAGTGATCACCTCACGCAGTCTACTGGTTCAGCAATATTTCACCGTCGTATGTTTCAAATATGCGGAAGCGTTAGTCTTCCCTCGAGTTGTATTAATTTCCTAGTATACAAAATTACTTATTTTTCCCAATCTTACAAGGGGATGCGGCGTTGGACCAACACCCTCTCAAGCAGCAAGAACCGGCGTACGACCAAAACCCCAGGACAAAAACCTATGTTGGTCGAACGCCGGTTCTACGAAGTGTTGGTTACATGCCGGTGTTGGTCCAACGCAGGTGCCTCCCAAAAAATAATTTAAGATGATATTTTTTATTTTTTTTTAGGTTTTATGTATCTAGTGCGTTGTCAATTTTAATGTTGGTGCAACGCAGTTCAATCAACACGGCGTTGGGCCAACACTAATAAATAATCGGCATACGATCAATGACCTTACCAGAGTCATACTGGTAGAAACTAACTATTTTGTACAATTAATGTGAAATGTGGGGTTCTTCTAGAAACATGACTGATTTTTTTTTTCAAATTTGCAATGTATTTTTTTAACACACAGTCTTTGTGGGGCAACAAGTACGTAACGAAGAGAGTGGAATGTTAAAAAAAAAATCTTTTAGTAACGCCAATGAGCTTCAGATTAATCCCAAAGCTCACAGAATTAACGATCTGATACATGAATATGCCAGCGACTGAGATTTGGACTGCACCCCTCTTCCAAAAGTCACTTAAAAAGAACTCCATGGTAAATGCCCTTATAGAGACATAAAGTACTGGCAGAAGATTTTTTTTACAATTAATGTTAAATTTGAAGTTATTGTAGAAAAATGCATGTATTTTTTAAAATCTGGAATGTTATTTTCGCAACGCCTTAGCAGCACAAACGGTGTAATAAAAGTTAGTGGAGCGTACAAATATTTCAACTGGGGTAGGCGGAATGCCAATGAACGTTAAATTAATCGGAAAGTCGTATAATTAATGCTCGGATGCTAATTGCATGAGCCAGTGTCTGTTTTGGTGGCTATAGCCCCCTTTCAAAAACCTATTAAAAGAATTTCACGGTAAATATATTCACCAGGGATATATATTTGCAGAACCTAATTTTTGGTACAGCTAATGTGAAATTTGGCATTGCTGTAGGTCCAAATTTTACGCCGAGCCGGACATTTTTGAGTTCTTGTAGCACCTCCTGTGCCCCTCCTAAAATCGCTGGCTTGCCAACATATCCATACCGACGTGAAAAATTCTGATTTTGTTTACAAAAATCTCTAAATTCGCATTACTTTTGAGAAAAAATAGCTTCTCATACTATGGCCTTGCTGAGGACAATTACCGTGTAGTTCTTTTAAGTGATTCTTGGAACGGGGCTACAGTATCAAAGACAGATACTGGCTTATGCAAGTAGCATAGCCTCGGAGCACTTATTCTGTACTGTTTGTGATTAATTTGACGCACATTGGCATTCTAAAAAGAAAATGATGACTTTTTATAACGCCATCCTTTGTTACTCCTCTTTTCCACCGTTTAGAAGGCGCGTTGCCAAAATAACGTTACAGATGTAAAACATTCACATATTTCTTCTTCTGCCAGATTTCTTCGTAATCATTACTTTCACGTAGAATGCTACATTGATTGTGGAACCACGTTGCACAATCACCGAATGAACGATCCCCTGCCAGTCAAAGACGATGATTAATATAATTTTAACATTGGATTTACTCATTCTTGGTTTTCTGGACGGTGATGAGGATCGTCCAATCCACCGTGATGATTGGACCTTCGTTTCCACATCACGTTTCATCACCAGTGATCACAAGCCATAGAAAATATGAGCCAGCATTCGCTTGGCGTAACAATTCCATAGCCCCTGAAATGATCCTCCTTTTGTTCGGCTGTTAACAGACGTGGCATAAACATAGTGGGCACACATCGCTTCTGCAGTTTTACCGTCAAAATCATGTAACACGAACTTTATTGATGCCTAGTTCAGTTCAGCAGCTAACGTACTGTTACATGACGATTTATGACTTTTCGCACCCTTTTCCACGTGATCGATGTCGGTAAATGTGAACTTCCGAATTTGAACATGAAATGTGCAGTCCGAATTCACGTCCTCGGTAGAGGTTCAAGCCGATTTGAAACGTTTCTACAGTCACTTATAATAATAAATGGAGGCTGTAGACATAAGAAATATTAACTTTTTCCTGCAGGGGAATTTTTTCACTGTGCGCTTAATAGTTAGACAACCAACATGACAGTACAAATATGCGCCAACTGATGGCATGTCAGGATATTTCCTCCATTTGGAGGAAGAAAGAATGAGTCGCTGATGATTATGTAGAGAACCACGAGATAGGCAGAAGTTACATTCACATTATGTTCTAACCGATACGAATTAATTCAAAGTAAAGGAAAATAGTAATAAAGACATCATACTGGAATGCAACAAAACTTGTCTTGTTCAAACACACATACAAACAGACAGAGAGGGGTGGAGAGAGAGAGCATGGAAGAATCTGGGGAAAGAGCGAAAAAGGAGAGAAGCTAGAAAGAGGGAAAGAAAAATGGCGGAAGACATGGAAATAAATGAAATTTTAACGCTTTAGGATACAGAGTCAGCGTCTTTCTCCCTTGCCCCCTCCCTCTGCCTTGTGTGTTTCTCTCTTTATGGGATACATTTCTTTCAGGAACAATCGCGAACATCATTTACAGTGCTTAATTCTTTGAAGAAAATATTTTGAAATCCAGGCTGCAAATCGAATCAAAAACCTCGAGTCTGACAAGCTGACCACTTAACTACACAGACCATAACGAAGGAGTTGTTAAATCATCTATTAAACTCGCTACTCTCAGCGGTTTATTTATATACATCCTAAATTTCAGTACCTACTCTCCACGTTCCCATAATCACTAAATTAGGATAATCTACGAAAAATCAAAAAGCAATTATTAATAATAAATATGAACAAATATTTTGAAAGAAAAAAAGAAGAAATCTTGCCCCCACGCCGGGAATCGAACCAGGGTTTTATTTAGTAACCCAACGTCGTACCAATACGCCAAATTGGCAACTGTAAATTGATCGCTTGTCAGTGTTCTTTACGGTAAAGGAGTTATTTTTCCACTTCCATAGCAATGCTATCTTCGTGTCTCTAGTTGCAAGTAGTCCTGCCAGCCAACCGATACGGTCTACACAAAGTGAACTTTTAATTACCAACATTCACTGATTTCCTTTCACCTCCTGCAAATACTACATCTATGTATACCCCATAGATTAGTTGGAACGGGCAGTGAAAGTGAATCAGTGAATGTTGTTAATTAAGAGTAGGGTCTAAACCTTTAGTGTTCTATTGAGGTGGGGCCATTCTCGCGCAGGCGGATTACTCCTTAAAAAGTAAATATTACTTCCTACCAGGTGCTTCCAGTTGCCAATTTGGCGTATTGGTAGCATGTCGGAAAGCTAATGCAAAGAACCCAGGATCGAATCCTAGTGTGGTTTTGTTCATATTCTGTTCTTTAAGAAAAATAACATATATATATATATATATATATATATATATATACGCATTAGGAATTTAATAAAACTAGTGACCAACGGCACGTGGAGGTTAGGTAAGTCAGGTACGTTTTTTTTTATTGAACAGTTACTTAACTCGTATTTTTCAAGCTTTCGAAAATAGGCCTTTCTGTGTTTAGACGCTAGTATTAAAAGTTCACTTTGTGAAGACCGTATCGGATTGGGTGGCAGGAGGCCAATCAGGAACCTTCATTACTTCTAATATTGTTTATTTATTTTTGACTAGAGACAGGAAGTTAGCATTGCTGAGGAATTTGAAAAGTAATTCTTAACTGTAAAGAACACTAACAAGCGATCAATTTGCAGTTGCCAATTTGACGTATTGGTACGACGGTTAGGTTACTAAATAAAAAAAAACTGGTTTGCTTTCCGGCGTGGGGGCACGTTTTCTTCTTTAATTTCGTTCAAAATATAAGATTATATGTTCATATTTATTATTAATAATTCCTTTTTTTGCATTTTTTGTAGATTATCTTAAATTAGTGATCATGGGAAAGTGGAGAGAAGGTACTGAAAGTTAGGATGTATATAAATAAACCGCTGAGAGTAGCGAGTTTAATGGCTGATTTAACAACTCCTTCGTTATGGTCTATGTAGCTAGGTGGTTAGCTTGTCAGGCTTTCATCATTTCCATAGTCATTGGTTCGATTCCACGACCGGGTTTCCAATTATTTTCTTCAAGGAACTAAGCGTTGTACATGATGTTCGCGATTGCTCCTGAAAGAGATTTATTCGCAAAGGGAGAAAAGCACAAGAGAGAGAGAGAGAGGAAGGCAGGGGTGAGAGATGCAGACTATGTATTCATAAGCGTTAAAATTGCATTTATTTCCATGTCTTGCGCCATTCTTCTTTCCTTCCTTCTTTGTTTTCTCATCTCTTTTCCTGCTCTTTCTCCATCTTCCATGCCTTCTCTCTCTCTCTCTCTTTATTTCGTTCTTTTTCTCTCTCTCTCTCTCTGTGTGTGTGTGTGTGTGTTTGAACAAGACAAGAATGGGATTTCTGCCTATCTCGTTGTTCTCTAAATGATCATCAGCGACTCATTCCTTCTTCCTCCAAATGGAGGGATATCCTGGCATTCCATTCTTTTGCGCATATTTGTACTGTCATGTTGGTTGTCTAACTATTAGGAGTACTGTGAAACAACTCTGCTGGATGAAAGATCAAGTATTTCTTATAACTCCAACCTCCACTTATTATTGTAAGTGGCTGTACCATTTGTAGCACTGTGTTTGAGTAAAACATTTCTTACAACAGGCATCATCTAGCATGTGAAAGTTTTGTGCAATTTGACAAAAAAATTCACAGATATTAGATTTTCTAGTACATTTTCATCACTAAGAGTTGAGACAGATGAGCATGCAGAAGCCAGAATTAATTTGTCTTTCCACATTTTTATGGCTTCAATATGGAATAAGGTTTTCTCCTGCTTTGGAAGCCCTCGACTGTAGTCTTGAGTAATGTTCCATTTTCTATTAATGTTGCTTCTTTGAACCTAAAGGGATGTAGTTCATATAGGCATAGCAAGATGCCGCATTTCTTACGATAGAGTACGCCAGACATTTAAACTGTTCATATGGAACAGCACGACAGCAACTCTTATTGGTTTCGGAAATTCTTTTAGCACGGATTGTTTTATTGGCTGGCCCTTTGTTTCCAGATCACAATCTTAGTTGTTTCTACTCTTGTTGGCGTAATGCCAACAGTAAGTAGTTCTGTTGTGTATTGTGTAATGCAGCATGTCTATTTTGGTTACATTCAACAATCTGCACTGTCCACAACTATTTACTTTGTGCTCCAGTCGTGGATTCCTGCTCGTAAATAAACGTATATTCTTGCTGGTAGAGATCACTTTACCTTCAGAGTTACTCATTCATATTCTCTCGGGTGAATCTTATAAACGACATATTTACAGGTCTCAAAACCAAACAATGTTTCCTTTCTATATCTCAGACAGGAACAAGTAACTAAATGAACAATGAAAATTGTGCCGGCTAGAGCAAAACGATGTCATCCAACAGCAGTGTTTTGCGACGAATATAGAAGGATAAGTATCCTACAATTGAGGGGTGTTTTCACCAAACTCGGTATCTACAAGAACATGTTTTTTCACAGTTTCAGCTTTTTTTTTATTGCTTCCATATACACACTATGAAATCTCATATTTCAACGCCATTCGAGTCCTAACCCTTAGGATACGTTAAAACCTAAAAATCACCAAAAATGTAGATACCGAGTATTGCGAAAACGCGCAGATGAAAGCACTGTGTATCGCATAACTTACGGTAGTTCGCGACACTGGACTGAAACGATAGTTGGTGTAACTTGTGAAAACAAACATCTCCTTTACATGAATTATGCTCGTAAATTCATACACGAATTATTATGATAATTATAAGATGATTAAAGATAAATATAAAACAAATAGTGGTGACTAATTTTTAATTTGCTTAATACGGAGTGTATCGACTGCAATGCAATTTTAGCTCCCTACAAAATCTCAGAATTATTATTAATCCAAATTCTGAATCCACGTTTGCTGAGGGAACGCATCATGAAAGGGCAAAAGTCCTTCCAGGGCAGGCGCTGCCCGTACTGGCCCCACCTTCGGGACTGTTTTGAGATACCTAGAACTATACCTGAATGTTTATGAATAACCGATCTCGTATATTTGTACAGAATTTCTCAGACAAGAGAAACAAATTCCTCAATTTTAAAGAGCAATCTACTGTTCCTCAAGAAATGAGAGAAAAATGTATTCTCCAAAGCGAGAAAACTTTTCCCAATTTTAAGCAATTTCCGCTCAATATAATTAAAAAAAAATCAATTTTAAGAAAAAGTTACTCGGTGCACTGTTAAGAGAATAGGTTTCCCAAAGATGAATATTTCTCTCAATTGTAAGAAAGTTTTTTCAAAGAGAAGTAATGGTCACCAGGAGAGATAAGAGGAAAGGGGTACGAGCATTGATTCTTCCAGGATTTTCAGTTTAGAGGGTATAGAGCCAAAATTGGGAGGGTGCAACCAAAGTTTTGCATGCTTTCTATCGATTTTTTACCGTAAAAAGTTAATGATGAGGGTGTGTCTCCCATTAGAGACCGGTTCTGGCAGAATCAGTCGGTACAAGAATGTCACTCATGGAGAGAACAGAGTCCTGAAAGCGCATGGGTCTTATTGAAGAAGCTACCCAAAAACAGTTTGATGTGTTTAGGGGACTTAGTGCTAATTTTATTCCATTTATACAAAACAAGTGTTTCCTTTTAATCCAGCATTTAATACTTCACTTTGAACTTTAATGCAGTTTTCTATTTTGACTAACATGAATACAATGTCAATGGTGATGGTCATTCCTCTCATTTTTGTCTCGCACGCATTTAACCACTAGAGTCCCGCCACGGATTGTGTGAAAATCCTAGACCCTTACTTTCATGGCTTTACCAGGTTCCAATTATCATAATGTGATGATTTATCCCTCATTGAAACGCTCATGGATTGTAAATTCCAGCGAGGTAACCATCATGCCCATCGTGTCCAAATATGAACAAAAAGAAGAAAGGCGAAAATATTCTTTAAAAATTGTGGGAGTTGGTTACTTCCATTGTGCATTGCTAAGCCGACACAAGCTACGTCATTACATATCGATGTATGCCGTGATATGTGTCGATGCTACACTAACTTTGAACGCCTAGAAGTTCGTCACTATGCATGATAAGATTTTTTTAAATGAATTTTTCTCTTGTTTTGATGTGAGGAATCACCCCTCGAAGTTTGACCCTACTTTGCAATCGCCCTGTATATTATCTAGAAGTACAGATATGCTTCGAAAGCGACGCAGCATTTGTGACCGGTGGAATATAAAATGCATTAGCTTTCAGGATGATATGGTTCTTATTGCAGGAAATGAGACATCACTTAAAAAGATATTAAAACAGCTGCACAAAAGCTGTGAAGAACATGAAATAAACGTGAATAAAATAACAGAGATAATTGGAACGTATTTAACCATAGCAAACATCAAGATTGGAAGTGAAAAAGTAGGTCAGGTATTTGCGAAGTATCATAAGCGATTATGAGGAATGTGAGAAAGAGCTCGAAGCGAGAATAGCGATAGCCTAAGAAAGAAAATCTCTTCTGCGGATCTCTGAACGAAGAGTTACGAAAAAGATTAATTAATGTTTTGTAAGGAGTATTGTGTTGTATGGAGCGGAAATGTGGACATGGAGAAGAATAGAAATAATAAGCTGGATACAGATGATACCAAATAAGGAAGTGATTAACAGAATAGGCGAGATACGAACAATACTGGAGGCTATCAAAAAGAGAAAAAAATGGTTAGGACGTTTGCTGCTTGTAAACTCTAGTAAAACATTACTTTGGATTGCCGCGTTGAAGAAAAGTACCTAAACCCAGTATAGTGGCGGAGGGAAATAAAAAATTAACACCTTACTAGTGCTCTGTGTCTGGATACTAGTACTATAAAAATATCTCTGCCTGATCATGAGATGCCTACCGTACATAAATAAAATTAAAAAATAAATAAATAAAAAAAAGATAAAATATTCAAACCACCACCAATCATTTGATATAGACAAAGCAAGATTGCATTAGCAATACACAGTTGTGTCGGTTCAACGCCGTGTTGGTCCAATGGCGTGGTGGTTCAACGCCGTGTTGGCCTTACGCGGTACCAATCCACCCTAGTTTCTTACAAAAATTATTATTACACAATTATTTCATTATTATCAATGTTTGTGTTTTACCGTTTTGGTCGTACGCCGGTTATTATTGTTGGTCTAACGCCGTCTTGGTTCCGTGTTGGTTCTACGCATGTAACCTATCTTGCAATATCATAGCTTTCATGTTACATTTCTTTGAGTTTGATGATAATATTATACAAGTGAATAAAATATAATTTTAATCTTGATTTGCAATGCTTATGCGGTCATATTCCCTCAGCCAAAACAGTGACTTCGTCACAAAGGAAAGAAGTGACTGTCCAGGTGTATAGAACTTTACTATTACCCTATACATTCTGAAATGATAAAAAGAAGTATGAGAAAAGAACATAATTATAAAAATAATTCCATTATTTGTATGTACATTATATAATACTAATATTATTTTGTTTCCCTAAATTTAAAAAAAACTAATTTAAACAAGTCAGTATGTCAGTGTAATAATATATTAACATAATAAAATAATGCTTAGTGCTCCAAAAGCTGACCATTCCATCCAGTATCGTTCACTTACAAGGAAAACAAAAAAAAAATTAAAAACATCACTTTATATCACTGCACTTTTATTGTTTATCTTAACTATTTCCGTTGAATATTGCTATGCTTCGAAATTCTTATGTCGCTTACTCAAAAAATTGACTTGAATGCGAATGGAGACTATCTTTCATCGTGCAGTGCTATTAACAATTCTTAGATGAAAAAAAAAACAGTTTTATCGTTTGTGTTGGTCGGTTGTGTTTCCAACGAATTCATTAAGATTTGCAAATCTTCACTCCAGTTTCTGGTCTAGTTTAGAAGAATACATTGATTGTTGGCGACATACCTATATGAGTCTTGGTGATTATTTCTAATGCACTGCTAAGAAGAGTGAGGCAGCAAATTTACTGTCTATATCTTCAACATGAAACGCACTTTATATTACTTGGGTCCTTTGATCCTGCCACGAAATTACTAAGTTTTATTTCATTTTTCTTTATATCACTTGTTTCACTACATTGTCTTGTTATTTTAACTTTGTTTACGTGTAAGGTTATGTGACTGGCGTAAAATTGTCTAATTCTCAGCTCACACTTTCACTATTTTAAAATATAGCAAAAATATAGAAACAACCCGTTCTTTGTTTCCCAATGCATAACAAGTTCACTTAAAAGTTTTTAGATTTTTTTAACGAGGAGAGTGCCCAATGTTCATCCTAATAAAATTTACGCATCTCTTATATACGTCCCTAATAATTTAAATATCTGAGAAAATTCCCCATAATTTCGTATATTACAAGATAACTGTGTATAGGGAATTTTAATGTCCGTCGTTCACACTTAAATAAGTTCCTAATACTGTATTATGATCATAAAACTATATTTTAGTATATTTACTTGTGTAAAATTAATATTTATTTCGCATCAGTTTAGTCCACGCTTCGCATTAATGTTAGCGTAAACAACTTACTAAAACACTGCCGTGTTCCGACTAACTTTTAACCAGAGGGAAAACTGTGAGGAGAAAAGAGGGAAAAGGCAAACAGTCCTCTCTGTTCCTGACTCAGTAATTGTTGAACTGGATTTAGCCTGTTATCGCCCTTATTCGAAGTTTGTGCACATTGCTACAATCTGTGTATGTGCGTTCAAATGATAGCCACACACACCTTACATTGGTAATTTTCAACTTCAATATTTATTTTATTTCTTATTTGATACTTGCAATTAAACTGTATATTAAAATAAATACTTCCTACCATATACTTTTTAACATCACCAACTGATTAATTGCATTGATTATATTTAAACTAAACCTATTAAGGAAATTGTAATGGTTTAGTATCTCTTGTTTAAAAAATATATACACTGTATATATATCTACACAATTAACTAACAATAATAAATATAGGGGAATATGCCCCAATACCCAATATTACAGTCCTTATTCCCTTGTACAAGTGCAATCTCTATAAGTGTACCAGTTTCCGGATTTGTGCATAAATTCCATGTTGCGTTAATGTGCGATTTGTGCTGCAATTTACCAGTGTTTTATTTCACGTTATACAACCGCGTGTGTATGTATGTGTGTGTAAGCTCAGTTGCTACCCGACCCTCACTCTCACGCAATTTGCACATACTCCAGTTCACATACATAAAACAAAACATCATACAGCACATATCACAATTACTTCCAATATATTTACGTAATTAGTTTCTATATGTGCCAATATGCTCGCATCATAACAGTTTAAGGCGTTGGTTTGTTTATCAAGAATTCAGAGGCCATCTGCTGTAATTTCCACCATGCTCTTCAAAACCCGTATATCAATCAACTGTTATTTTCGTAACGGTCCCAGAATTAACTTCTATAATTAATTCCTACTTTTAGTAAACTGCTATTTTTCAAACTGTTATTTTTTAAAAACTTATTTTTCGAACTGCTATTTTTGATACATTTATTTAAAAATTCGCTATGAAATGCCGTTTCTTGAACTTTTATCGCTGCTATTTGTAAAATTACCTTCTTTCACAATTTTGAAGCTTTAATATAACTTTGCGAACACATTTACACACAATTTCGGAAAATTGTTATTGTTATATCGTGATATTCTAAAAGAACTTTTGCCTCGTTTTGCTTGAATGTTACTAATGTTTCGCCAAGGTTCCCTACAATAACATTACGGTTTTGGTATCAGTTTGCTGAGTAAACTGTTTTGAAAATATGATGCGATACTTAATATTATTTTTATTTTTTAATCTAAATTTGTAGTTTTGAGATCGTTGACATTTTGAGAAGAAACTTTCGAGTTGACTGATCCGTATTCGAAAACCTAAAACAGTGGAGTGTATGTACTACAATCCAATTAGATTTGCATAATTACGATAAAATTTTGAATTTAATATTTTATCCTCTTCGTTTGTTCACAATTTCTGGATAATTTATTTACGATTTTAAATTTGTTTACAACTTTTAATTTAATAATTCGTATAGCATTTCTTCTAAATAAGATAGGCTATCTAGTTATAATAACATTCTGTGATTTCTTTTTACTAATCTCACCTAATTCACTTAGTAACATGTTTAATTTAGTATTTTCGCAGATTGCTGTGGGAACTTCAACTTGAATTTTTAAACCACAACGGTTTTTAAAACCTTTTATATAACCAGTCATACATTAACTCTTCTGAATGAACGCCTTGGGGTATGATTACGGAATTTCTAAAATATGATTGTCCAATATATAAGTAGTCATATGATTTGTTGCATGTGTTTACCTGATATATTATTTTATGATTTATTTCATTTTTGAACCATTTCGGATTATATTTAGCCCTTTCAATTCGTTTTTTCTTTATTCGGCGTTACTTCAGTGTTTAAATTGATTTATATTAATTAAATATTTAGATTTTAATTTTATTTGTATACAATTTCACACAATTTGCAATACTTTCGATAAGATTAATTTATTAATTACATTGAATTACCTGTGCAATTGGCAATTAATCAACATACATATTACTTTTATTAGATTTCTAATTTTCGTTCTCATGTTTTGTAATTTACTTTTATTTACATTTTCATAAAAATGCTTATTCTAACCCTACAAAATATTCTCAACCGTTGCCAATTTTCACATCAAATGTGACCGCTTAAGGAAATCCAATGTGTACTCTTCTGATGGAAACTTCAGTTGACCGAGGCAGCGACTGCGTCAGTTTCGCGCTTTGAACAGCATCTCTCGACCCCAGGACAACAGTCTCCAAGACCACACACCAAATTTGCAAACTTTCAGATTGATGAAACTTCATTCCGTTTCGAATTTTAAATTTCGCTTAGGACTTTGCCAACTGATTTTCAATTTTAAATTCCTTCATTTACTTCCATTCTTGTTCCGACTTCCTGTTTGGAACTGACGAACATCGACTCAGTTCCTTCAAGCCTTATTCTGGTCCATCCTTTCATTTCACTCTCCTTGGATTTTGATTGAAACACTCTGTCAAATCCTTGGATGATTTCAGTCCTTAATTTTGATTCTAAAATTTCAATTTTAATCTAAATTTTATTTTATTTTTTCTCTCCTTTTTTTCTCTCTAGTGTGTCCCCCGCAATTCAACCGAATAGTATTATTGTATCACTCGACCAGCGAGTTGATACTAAATTTGCATGATAGGCCTCTTTCGTGCAAATTTGTCCGAAATACTCTACGTGTGAGATCACATTCTGCTTTGAGAAAGGAGAAACAGATTCAATTTTGAATTTAATATTGAATGTTTACGAATTTTTTCTTAATTTACTTACGTTTACTATAATTTCAAACATTTAATTCTATTTTATTGTCAAGTAAAAATTAAATTATGTAATTTCATGATTTACTTAGTTACTTCCATAGCTTGGTTGGTCATTCAAACACTGCGTACTTTTATTTATTTTATAATTACTGATTACAATAATTAAATGTTTCGTATTGCTGACATTTTCTTATTATTATTTAGTTTATTTTATTTTACAATTCACATTTGAAGCTTAATCTGCGTGCTGAATAACTTTATGTGCGCCATATGGCTTTTGGCATTATTGTAATGTTGCAATCCTTTTATATATTGATATCCCCACAATAAATAATGTGAAAACTGCATTACGTCGTCCTGACTAGTGTTGATCTACATGATGATTGCTTGCAAAGGAACATTCTAATCGTCAACCTTATCATTAACAAAGTGTCTCAGAGCATCTTGAATCTTTCCATTGGCTCTTTCCGTTACGCCTATCGTATAATGCGAATTTGTGTCTGCGAACTTTAGTTGTATCCCTAGTCTATCACTGAGATCCTTAATAATGAAGCTATGGTGTGTGCTTAACCGATCTGCTTGTATAGCTTTCGAATGCCAAATTTAAGTATCACCCTGATGTACAACACCTGCAGAATACTTTCAGTAGTTAGATCTTTTATTGGTTTTGCAATTACATAACGTGTGGCCATATCACAGATGACTAAAACATGTTTAAAGCCACCTTTTGCTGTCTTAGCTAAATGCCTTAGTTCGTCAATTACTATCTGTTAAAACGACCCGCATTCTGGAAACGTTTGTGGAATGATCTCTACCTTACGTGCATTCCGGTAATTTACCAAACAGCTGGAACGTTTGTCAACCATATGCCTTATATAATGCTTAAGACTGGGCAAGTAAATCTTCTTAACAGCCATGGAATAAGTCCTCACAAACGAGTAGTGTCCAGCTAAAATGGAACCATGAATTTTATGGAAGACATGATCTCTTATGCTAAAGGGAACACATGTTAAATATTTAACCAGATTTGAGAATTTGTGACGTCAATACAAAAATCCCGTTACTCAATTTCTATTGACTGCCTTTTCTACGTTTACATCTGGTTGTTTTCCTGTTTCTAAATATTTGTAAATTGGACCGAAGAAGTTCTGGTAAATTAAAATCTTCCTTTAATACAAAATTACATTTAAATTGATCAATTTTGATATCACCTTCCTGAAGAGCGATCTTAGTTTTCCTACCTATGTGATAACTCAGATTTTTGAATGTTGCAACATGTGCCGCTTCGTAATCAAATTCTAAAAGAGCTAAGTAAGGCCCAATGAACCAGACGCGTTGGCAAGTTTGGTGTTGCCTTTAAATAGAACAATACTCTATTTTCTACACAAACGTAAAAGCGTCTTAGAACTGACAATAAAGCTAGCTATTCCAAATCAAAAACAAAATTTTGTCTCATTTGGTCTCAATAAAATCGGATAATAGTGATCATTTTCGCAATCCCTTTGCATTACAATGCCAGCTATGGTTTTTGTCGGCGCGTCTGTAAAAAAATACTTTAAATGGATCATACGGTTTCAGAAGCGGTGCTTGGATAAGGGCCTCCTTTAGCTTCAGAAATGCTGGTTCTTCTTCTGGTCACCACGAGAACTTCTTATTCTTGCCTATTAACCCTCGAAGTACTAAAATGGGGTCAATTTAACCCCAGCTGGACATTTTGTAGTTTTTGAGGGGTTTTAAAAAATGTATGCTACAATTATTTTCTTGGAATTCTCCTATAAAGGTCTCTTTCATAATTTTGTCTACTTAGTAACTTTCGTACAGTTTAATTTGTTTATTTATAGGAATAGTGAATGGGAACTCATTGACCCCACCCTAGTCAATTAGGGAATACATGAAAATATTCAATCATGTATCACGTTCCGACAGGAAAAAAGAAAATTTTTGGCACTCTCCCAAATGTAGTTCACTAGATGCGCTGACGGTATGGGATTTCCATGCAAGCGAGTGTAGGCACTTCTCATTTCGTTAATTTCTTCTATGTGTTCGGTTGTGTGTGTACATTTGACTAATTTTGACTATAAATTAGTAAAATTGCACTTGTGTTTTTGTGCTAATTTAAATATTCGTAATATTGTGTAAATTACGTTTTGCCTTTTCTAATAAATATTCACAGCCAGTATTATATCAATATTTTATCTTTTGATCAGTTTTCTGGCCTTAACATAAATACCTATGGGGTCAATATGACCCCATTTTACGCATTTAAGTAATATTTTGATCTTAGTACTGCGAGGGTAAAACACTGGAGAGGTTGTGTGCGCTCTGCGTAATTTTTACAGAAACGCCTTACGTAATTACACGAACCGAGAAAGGTTCAAAATTTGCAATTGAATTTACAATTTTCGGGCTAATGCGATGTTCAAAGTGACCAGTCAAATGTTCATGAGCTAAGGTGGTATGCTGCATAAATGATGTTTCCTCTAATGAGATACGTAGTCCTGCTTTTTGTAATCGCTGAAAAAGATTTTCTAAAATTTTAGGACCTTCACTTTCAACATCACGGTATATGAAAATGTCGTCGATATAGTAATGTTGGGGTTCTAGATTACTTACGGTTAATGCGAGTACCCTGTTAAATATGCTCGGCGAATTTCGAAAACCCATCGGTAGTACTTCGTACCTGTACGTGCCCATATTTCATAGTGTAAATGCCGTAGTCTTGAGAATCTTCTTTAATTGGAATACTGTAATATGTGCTCTTTAAATCTAACTGACAATACCAAATCTTCCCTGAGATATTGGCAAGTATTTCAGAGATACTTGGTAATGCTGTACCCAAAGGAATTGTATGTAAATTAAGCGCCCTGAAATCAGTGATAATTCTAACTTCATCATAAGGTTTCTTCAGGAAAAAGCAAGAATTATACGCACTTTCACATGGTTCAATACACCTTGCTCCAAAAGGGTATTTATCTGTTCATGTAGGAGGCCGAATTGCGTGCGCAATTCGATAAGGCTGTTTCCGAAAAGGTACTTTAGAATCTAATTCAATACGGTGCTGGTAATTCTTTACATGTCATAATCTATTTGTGTCCCAGGCATAAACATTGGCGTATGTATAACTAAAATTTGCGCTTTTGTTTCCGGTTTTACATCTTCGCCTATTTTTAACTTGTTAGGATCAATTAATTTCCTGTCCTGTTCTAATTCGTTTCTCATTTTCTAATAAGTAATGTTTAAACATTCCTGTGTTGGTGTATATATACTTCTTCTGCTTAAACGATTTCTGTAGCCCTTGGAAAAGTGACCTGATAATTATATGGGTTTATAACCTCCACTAACTTTTCCGTTACAGGAACTATACATTTTGGTACTAATATTCCATGTTTGTCGAAAATGTCCTTGTCCAACTCTGAAATTTGCTCCTTGCAAGAACGTGAATTTATCAATTCTAATTGGTGAAATTTCCACCTTCTCCTGAATTACAAATTTTGGATGTTTCGTTTCGTTAAGTCGATAATTTATCTTCTCCGACAGTAAAAATACTTCACGTGAGCTGTCTACAAATTTGGAAGTTGGTGTACCGAATCTTTCCAAAATCAACTGATTTGTACCTAAATTGATGTTAGCTCCTTCAGGAACAAGTAGGTCATTTCCGATTAGCATTGTATGCGTCATAAGATTGTCTACAATCCTGAACGTATGGTCAAAGGTGTTTCAATGCATATGAAACTTTACACAGCCAACTTGTGGTATAGTTACAACATCCTGCGTTATGCCACGTATTTGCGAATCTGAATCTATAAATTTTGCATTCGTACGAAGGATGATTATATCTATGACTTATCTGAGAGCCTGTGTCTATTATTGCGTCATATGCTTTACCATGTACCATTATCTTTATATATGCCATCTCATTTCTGATTTCCAATGTGCATTTGACAATTTTAAACTTTGCTGTAGATGCGCCCTTGTCAGCTACAGCGCGATTTAGTTTTCAACATTGCTTAACTGGTTTATAAAGATATGCGTCTTTTGTATGGCTTGGTAAGCCGCAGTTCGTACAAGGAATTGTAACCGTTGACCTAGCTCTTACATTTTGTTGCACTTCATCATTCGGATACTGTATAGCTGGTACCGTTGATACTTGTGGACTTGGATGGTACATTTGTGGGTGAAAATTCTGTTGCGTTGACCACTTTGTGGCTGATATGACTGGTAATGCTGATCGTATCCAATGCTGTTAAATCCACCTCGCGGATTCACGAAACCTCTACCACATCCACGTGCATTGCCGCGAAAATTGCCTGTTATTATTAGGACCACCGCGACAATTGCTATTTCCGTAGTTATTTTGATAACCGTTATTTTGTTAGCCACCTCTTGGTGTGTTTTCTCGATTTTGTTGATTACCTCGCTTACCTCGAATATTTCCACGTTGGTGATTTTCCCCTTGTACATTCCGTGTTTTTGTTGACCGTGCTGATTACCTCTACTATTATTGTTAAATATAGGAGGATTATTTCGAATCATGAGAGTTAATTTTTCTAATTGTTTTGTGATATCCTCGGTTGGATCCTTTTTGCTTTGTCATTTTTATTTATAGTTTTACGTACTGACTTATTTTTTGTCCCTTTTGTGAGATTGTTTATGCTGTTTTCGTTTTCCGTATTTTGGACTTTCATCTGCGGAAGATCCGGAGTAAGAAAAAGCTGATTCCGCTACTGTGGAATACTTTGATGATTCTTGTGACTCAAGGTCAGATTCAGCGGATGTTTCGTTTTCGCTGTGAACCTGTCGACGTTTGCCTTTTACAAGCTCTTTCAAAGTTAACTTTCGTTTCTGAGACCCTTTTAACGCTTGTTTACGCCTCTCGATATTTCATTTATTGAATTCTACACTTACTAAAGCATCCAATAATTCGTCAACTGTGTCAAAAATCTGAGTCCCTACTCTGTCCATAAAGTATGGCATTAACCTGCCCCTACGATTTTAACCTGGTCTCTTTCTACCATCATTGGCTCATAACGATGAATGAGGTACAACTTATCGAACACATAGCCTTTTACTGACTCATGTCGTTCTAGCACTCGGTCCCTTAAGACTTGTCCTCCGTCAACCTTGAGACTAGTTCGTGTAAATGCTTTAATCACGTGCTTTCTGAAGTCGTTGTAAGCCAATTAATTCCAAGGTCCCTTTTGGATTCGCACCTATAACCAGTTCCTACCTTTTCCAACAAATGTACTTGGTAGCATCTGTTCTGCCTTATTATCATCCTAACATAGCTGTTGCCTGGCATCTTCATACAAGTTAAAAGAATTCTTCAATATCATCTATATCAGCGTCAAATTTTGGTATATGCCAAAGCTATGATTGTGAACTGTGATATAGTTATTATTAACAGGTGGTGGCGAGAGTGGTGGTGGATTTCGATAAGGCATTTTTCTTCTAATTTTATCTTTCCGCGCTTCTTGACGTGTAAAATAAAACTTTGGAGGCGACTGTTTCTCTGCATTTCGCTCCGATTTGGGCGTATTGACGGAAGTGGCTAGTTCGTATAGCGCATCGCGAGAGGAATCTAATTCGCCACCTAATTCCTTATATCTTTTGCGTTTTGACATATCATGATCGTATTGCGAGGCATCCTTTCTAGTTTATTAATTTCGCCACGCTTGCCACTTTTATAATATTACATTAATTTCCTATCCATTACAAATTAAAAGCATATCCCGATTACCGGCCTACACCGACTATAAACACTGAATAAATACTGAAATACTACACTTAATTATGCTACGTAATAACAACCTGATACTATTAAACGCGTTTCAATAATTAATTATCTTAAGATTTAAAGTTGGATTTTGAATTTTGGAGAGCTCTAAATTATAACGATAACATACCGCAATTGAACACAGAACATATACATAATTACGCTACGGGTCTCGCTACTACTTTAAAACAAGGTTTTAAAGCAAACCAGCAGTATCTCCACCATGTGTACGATTTGTTGAATCGTTCACGCCTTGTTCCTAAATTCGACATTGCTGTGAACTAGATTTAGCGATAGGTTTAATGTCGCAGAAATGAGCTCAGATGTTAAGAGTCATAAAAATATGCTATTGCACAGTGATACAACACTTGTGCTTGGAAATGGCCTAGAAATGATCGACTTGAACACTTGTGAGTGAATTCCAATGAGCGCTTAAGCTTGTAAATCAACTTATTTCTAATTCGAATAACATAAGGATGTCGGAAACAAAATCAGACTTCAAGAAAATACAACGCGTGGCTGAGCGAAGACCAACTTACAACTAATTTCAAAGGTACATAATAATTAATGAACGAACATTGAAATATTCAGTTGAGAATCTTGGATTACCTATAAACAGCTCTGAGGTGACTGCGTGAAAGTCGTGTAACAAAAGAGACTTACTTGAATTAATGCTGTCTCCAGCGATGTATCTTGTGGAACTAATATGAAGACTATGAGGGGTGAGACCTGGTGCCTCGCTCTTTTAAATTCTCGGATACATGACATGCGATATTGAAAAACACAGGTCAATCACATGAGGCTAGAAGAGCCTCAACTTCATAAACGTCATCTTTACGTCACAAGACTTTCAGCGATCACCTCACGCAGTCTACCGGTTCAGCAATATTTCACTGTCGTATGTTTCAAATATACGGAAGCGTTAGTCTTCGCTCGCATTGTTGTATTTATTTCCTAGTATAGAAAATTATTTATTTTCTCCAATCTTAAAATATCATAGCTTTCATGTTACATTTCTTTGAGCTTGATAATATTATACAATAAAATATAATTTTAATCTTGATTTGCAAGGCTTATGCGGTCATAATATATCAGTCAATATACATTGTAAACGTACTCCTAGGGAAAGAACAAAGCAGCAGTCAGGTGGTGAAGTGCTGCATACTTTCGGAGATACACGTACTGACCATGGCCAACCTATGTAATTGATATCTCGACACAGCTTTAGAAAATGATCCACTGAATGCGCAACAGACCGAATCTAATAAGCAGTGTTGCCAAGTACAAAACGGCACAGTACACACCTGTTCTAGTGGACATGAAGATCGAGGACTAATGAGTGGTCAACACAGAAGCATTTCTCGCAGTGAGCACACCGTATGAAGGCAAGCTGGCCAGTCATCCTTGTACTGCAAGTCTACTTTTGAAGGAATATTCCGAAGGTGTTTGAAACGGTCGGATGTTCACTGGCATATCCACATTTGAAAAAAAGAAAATTTTGAAATCGATTGGCTGAAAACGGAATATACGAACGACTGAATGCGGAGAAAATTGTCTCGATGCCACACTTTAACGCTGGATGACACTATTAATGTATCGGTGATGAACTTTAAAATGGTTTTGAATGGACAAAAAAAGAAAACATCAGCTGGTTATATCAGACCTGTACGTTTAGCCGGGATCAACTTCTTATAGAACTCAACACCTTCAGGTACTGTTTCCTTGTAAAGAGCATCATCCTTGTTTGGTGTTCAGGAGTCCACCAAAAGGAAAACGCGTTCTTACCATGTAAATCGGACCATAATACCTGCTCCAGGAATACTAACAAATCACGTTTTGTCATGTTCGCTGATTTGCTTGCATATGCTTTCACATTCGGTAATTCATGTGTCATTGTAGCTAGGAAATGTCCACTGGGTTCCGAGATGAGAACACATGTGTCGAAGCAACGTACCATCCATCACAATAACTGGTATTATCATATATGAATGCGCTGTTGCTACAACTGAACCCATGGCACCAAAGATCGTCTTGTTTCCAGCACGTAACTCTTTATCGAATCTGGATTGATCTGCATTCATTATTTAATCTGCAAAGAATTTGTGATCTTGAATGAAATCCTTAACTTCATTAACAAATTTTGTACATCAGAATCATCAACAGCAAAACGCTTGCTCACTTTATGTGTTACCTTACGAGATACTATATTGTTTTCTCTCTTAAAAGCTTTGATTCTACTTTGGGACGCTTTAAACAATAAGGTGTTGTTCGGGTCAAGTTGTTGCTTAATATTTAGTGCCTATATTCGTATCATTCTGTTGTGGACAATGACATGTTGTTGTCTTATTGCGATGAAATGATCATGCACTTCTTTATTAACTCTTTCTTGCATGGATTTATTGTGTTTGGAAGGAGTTTTGAGCCTCTTCTCAAATTTTTGCAAGACCGTTTTGTTTTTAATCTTTCTTTTGTGTACCATAACAGTAGTGAATTTTACACCAGGTGACATGTCGATGATAAGCCATGGGGACATAACTGGGGAGTATCATGTCCTCTTGGCTGTTTTGTCCAGATTTTTAATGCATCAGCTTCAGAGAATTTTCTCATTTCAAGTTTTGGTGGTGATGGAACATACGAAGAACGACTGCTTTCGTGACAATCCATTAATGGTTGACTTCGATCTCGAGGTGATTCTGTTCCTGATTGTAACGTTGGATCATCGCCGAAATCCCTATCTATTTGCTCATCATCACTGCCCTCCTCGTCTACCTGGTAATGTGGTAAACTCTTCAACTACAACCTCTTCTTCAAACAGTTGCTTTTCAATCTGTCCGAACACTATACGTTCTTCCCTTGTTGGCGTTTCGTCCGAAATGCCGAAGAAATCCACCAACAACTTAAGGACATTACATAATAAAACAACCACTCCCACACGCGTTTAATTATACACTACACACGTAACATTTTCACTCGTGTCTTCTCTTTATTCAGTAAACAATAATCCGCACACATTACTGCTCTCTACACCCTTCCTACGTAAACACACCTTTCTAAACCGTTATAAGTATGTTAAATTCCACCACATGTCTTGTCTTCTGTTCTAAAGCACAATTGTCTTTCTGTTCTTCAAATATCAGCAAACAACACAAAAAGGAAAAAAAATCCATTCGCACTTGCGACTACTATACAACTAACAGACCCGGTTCCTTCTCTCGTCTTTCCACGATACTTTACTATTCCTACATGCACGTTCTTCTTATCTGCTAGAGCCTACAGTATCTTATAGTATGCCAAATTGTGCCTCATTTCTTTCCTTTTTCAAAAACAATTACCTTGGTTTTGTTCAAACATAAGCGAAAATCAACACGTGTGGCATATTGGTATTCGTGTAGTTTTTCTAATTGGGGCACCACTGCTTGTTAGACAATTTGTGTTCTTCTATGTTGTTGCTGTTATACTATTAATACTACATTTGCATTCGGTCTATTACGCATTTCATGCAACATTTTCTAGAGTTGCGTCGAGATACCAATTACATAGGTTGGCCATGGTCAGCACGTGTATCTCCGAAAGTATGCAGCAGAACTTCACCGCCTGACTGCTACGAGTACGTTTACAATGTATATTAACATATATAGTTCAATTTAGAGTAAATTTCTTTTCATAAGTTGGCAACACTGCTTCACAGATGGCAACATTATTCATAGCTTTCCTTTAGGAGGAATTTATTTGTCAAGAAGATGAATATCAGAAGCCCAAATGCGATGTCACCGGTTGACAATGTTGCCAGCCTATTATAAAGCTGTAGTATTTCAAATGACACTACATCGGTTTATTGCATATTCGTACCCTCTAGTAATGATGCATAACATAGGTAAAGCACAGATCGCAGTGTTGTAAACCGTAGAAAATATACAAGATTCAACCGTGACAATGTCGGTTCTCCACATTGAAACTTAATATAGTGCCCATGGTTTGCAACACTGCGCTGCCAGACTTTGAAAGTACTGGTAAGAGACAAAACTATAGCAAATTTTGTATTAATTAATATATATACAGTGCCATTTCAAGAAAATACATTTTATTGAGTTGGCAACACTTCTTCACGGATGGCAACAATGTTTCTGCGTTTCAACATTTTGTATTATTAAGTTCCTAAAGTTTCATTCTGATTGCTCTAACCATTTTACAGATATTCAATTTCAAGTTGAATACTGCCCATTATATGATATTTTTCACATTTCAAGATCCAGGGCCCCTAGCTCCTCTCCCTATGGTCCATAGCGCTTTAAAATTTGGTGATCTCCATATCTCATCATGCTCTATGTCTGCAATGGATTTGCGCAACAACCACCATGACCCTTTCTTGTCAGGCCTACTTTCATTTCCTGTACCTTTCAACTGGTCGCGTTTTAGGCACGCAACCTATGTAAAGTGGGCATATATTTCTCTTAATTTATTTATATTTTCAAAACACGTATACATTCAGAAACACATTTCTGTACAACAATTCGCTGTTGTCTAAAGAAGTCTTCGAGAGAAAAAGTACTTAACGAGAAAGAAACAACAAAAACAAATACTAATGACTCATGAAGACAATACAGGATTATTTAAAGATGTATGTATTGTTATTATGGTAATTTGATAGAACTTTCGACACGAATCAACATATTACCGCATCGCAATTAACTAGTTCTGAAATACACCTATTCGTTATTATGTTATAATAAATAAGTCTTGTTGCTTAGCATGGACATGAATTTCACATAATGAGTCTTACTTCATAAGAGTCAAACAACTACGTAATTACTCAAGGGAAGTAACTTATCTAACATTCGGTGGCGCTAATCGATTCACTATTGGCAATGTTGTCAACACGCAAAACTGAAATTCGTTAATCGAACGCCTTAAGAAAAAAAAAGTGCAGAAAAAACTACTGGATGTTAAACTGCACTGCATCACTGAAAAGAAAATTCGAAGTTAGCAACGCACTCGAGAGCCTTCCTTAGCACAATATGGCGGATGGTTCAGTTACACGTTAGTATACCTGCAGCTACACCTTATTTCAAGTAATCTGTATTGAATCACAAAGAGAGAAAATAAAAGTCCCGATTTCAGAAAATTCATGCTTTTTCCAGTTAGTCGACACCCTTTCACTTCAAAATCTAACATCTGAAAAAAAAAAAAAAAGCATGAATTTTCTATATGCTTCAATATGCTTCAACCCAGTTTTATTAAAGGAGGAATTAGACACAGTTTTGCGTTACGTGAAAAGAATGAATACAGCAAATGCACAAAGGAGCCCGAAAGTTCTATCCAAAGAAGGTATCACTTGTAGTAAGGATAACATATGATACGTTAAAATGTCTATATATCCTAAAATTACCCAAGTACTTAAACAAATATCACGCAGGATTTATGTCATTCAAACAGTATTGAAAAAATGTTCACAGGTTACAAAAGCTATTTCTCGGACAAAATGCAGTCTTCGGGATTATACGAAATCAAGCGTGAGTGCAATGAAACGTATACAATACGTATTATGTCCCTACGGTTTCTTCGGCATATTTAATGTTAACCACCAATCACACTCAACTGTCAATTCACAACCGAACCACACACGCACATACGAAAGAAATTCTACATTATTTATTTTCTCAACATGTTATTCACGGGTCTTCGTCATTCTTACACACAACCAACATCCTTTCGCTACTTACGTTTCTCTAGTTTCAACTTTTCTCCGAGACGTAATAAACTGCATATCCCATACATATAAACTAGAAAGGCTTCCTGCATAAAAACTAAAGCTAGTCTTATGAGGGTTACCTAACGTCACACTACAGAATGCCGCTATAGACAGATGTAGATATTTCTTTCCATTTATCATTTTAATATTAATTCTTTCCTATCTTAGATATTCTTTCCGTACATATTGCATTCCTTTAACTTGATCAAGTCTTGACACAGGAGAAACCTGAATATGAAAACATTTCACTAACACGAAGAATAAAAATACTTTCAGTGAATAGTGTGGGTCTCCCATTTCTTGGTTATTATATGAACACAGCCTCTATGACATTTTTTCTTTCATTTTCTACATTACATAAATAGTGACGTGAAAATAGATAAGTAGGAAAAGAGGTTATTTACATACACAGAATCGTCATATAAAGCCCAAATACTGATTAATAGTACGACAATAAAGTCGCTAGATCTTGTTCACGTGAAGGAAAGAAAAGATACAGAGAGAAAAAGGAAACTGCTTAAGATACCATACTAAACGACCGATAATATCGGTGACTTATACGGCATCATGTCGCATTTTTAAACATATTCAGAATATAAAATATTCAACTGGTTAAAAATCGGAATTTTAACAGTAAAGACTATTTTCTAACCTAAATTTTAAGAAATCTTGCACGAATTCAAACTCGGATTCAATGGAAACAAAAAAGTGAGGTGTAAACAAAAAACGAACTCCTAAATTTTGTTTATACAATATTTAACGGAACTTTATATTTTGTTATCTTTCAAACACTTATTAGAGGAGATTTGAGAACCAATGTCAAGATACTTCCTGAGATGGCTATTACATTATAGGTACAGAATTGTTTTTATTTTTATCCGTACATTAGAATAGCCAGGCAGACTCTACAAGAAAATTTAGACAATAAAACAAATACCTACAGACAGGTTCTACTTACTTCGCGCCATTGCCTTTACATGAAACTCGAACAAAATCACTCTCATGCAATGTATAGTCAGTATGAGTAACTGTAGTTGGTCCATTTTTAGTTAGTTTGTCAGAAACTCGCAATACATCTGAAAAAGAGAAAGTCAGTATAAACCACGCTTCTGACAGAATAGAGAAATTAATTCTTTATTATTTTAGAATACTACTGCCATAAACAGGTGGATGAAGGATGAAGGCATCCCACTTTTAAAGAATCATAACACATTAGAATGCATGCTCCCGGATACTTGTCCACGTGAATAAGAGTGTTTCAAGTTTCCTATTATAACAGGTAGAAAAAAAAAAGGATACTTACATGGCAGATTCTTGAGACAGATGTACAAAAACTACACGAACACAATAGAAAAGTAGTAAATAGCGTTTTCAACTGGTAGGAAAGAAAATGGACAGAGCGAACAGGTGCGGGACTGGTGTTAAGGAAACGTCATATTGTCAACAGAATGCAGGGTGACAACGTGGCCACGTTATGGAGGCGCGAAAATAACTAGATGGGACGGAGAAAACATCAAATGGAGAAGAAAGAGCGAAGGTTACTAGGAGCAGGTAAGGGGCTTCCTGAAGAAATAAGAGGGTAAAGAATCAGAGGGGAAGGGGAAATAATTATAATAATAATAAAGATGAAGAGGAGAACAAAGAAACAACATAGAAAAATAGAGCAAAAATGCAACAGGAACGGAACAAAGAAGAGAAAGGAAGAAGAAGAAGACACTGCGCTGCAGGGAGTTACAGGCAGTTGAGGCCGGGTTCATGGTTGGAGTAAAGGATAGAGATGTACGCCTGCTTCCATTTCTTTCTAACTGTAGCAGGTGAGTCAGTGTTCAGGATTTTCAGGATGCTGACTCCAAAGGATTCGTCAAATATGCAGCCGTGACAAAAAGTGTGTTCAGGTATGGGGAGGCGCGGAAGTTGAGATTTGGAGGAGTAGCGATAGTTGTTGATGCGGAATGTAGGGGAGCGGGGAGGTTTCGCGAACGTAGAAGGCGGAACATAGGTTACAGAGCAGGAGATAAACGGGGCTGGAAGATATGCGACTGCCGGAGTGT
>JAGDQP010017828.1:0-11013 GCA_022664845.1 Lepisma saccharinum | reverse complement strand
GGAGGGGGCGGGATAGGTCAAGTTCTGCTGAGAATCGTGTTGAGATTCGGAGGTCTGCGGTGGACAATTTTGGGGCACGACGGGAAAGCTTTCAGTTTCAGGTGACGCAATGAGTATGGGGTGTGCCAGTTTGGGGAGCTTTGGAAGGGCCTGAAGGTTGTGGTGGTACTGGTGAGAAGACTGGGAGCGGAGGAAGCTACGCGGGGAGGTCGGTTGGAGTTGGGTTCATTACGAGTACGGCAAAGTTAATTACGGAAGAGGTGTTTGGGATATCCACGGTCAGTGAGGGCTCAGGACCGGATCCTGAAATATTTTTGGAGCAGGTCATCGGAGGAACAGATGCGGAGTCCCGGACAGCAAGAGCGTATGGAAGAGAGAGTTTGGTATGGTATGGATGGGAGCTGTTGAAATGGAGATACTGTTAATAGGTTTGATGTGAAAGCGTCTTACGTCGATTGTTCTTGAGCGAAACATCCACATCAAGGCAAGTTGTGTGTTCCCTCGAGAAGGACCAGGTGAACTGGATTTGAACGGTGCAGTTGAAGTTTTCCAGAGACTCTTGTCCGTGGGTCAAGTGCTATATATATAAGGCAAATTTATGAGAAAAATGAAGGAATATACTTACAGCTGTATGTTCCGCATTATAGCACACACACAAAGAAATATATATACAGGTCACTACAATATTTCGTGTCCACAGTGACACTTAGTCATATGTAGAGAAGAAAACGACGTGCATGTTTTGAGTAAGCACAAGATTGAGGAGACTGGCGACACGTAGCGGACGACGCAACAAGCTTCGAGAACAACTGACTGTTGTATAGCGCGTACATTGGAACAATTTACAACTGTATGGACACAAGATGAGTATTCCCCACCAACCGAGATTAGTTTTTCAACATCCACCTACTCTTAGAAACATCTTTATCCGTACGAATCCTTCCTCGGCACAACCCCAAACCGGCGACCATACATGCAAGAGACCCAGATGTAAGGTCTGCTCCATTTTCATCACTTCACCCACAATCACTATCAATACTGCTAATGGCCGGTACACCCTCAATCCCAAGGGTACATGCTACACTTCTAATGTTATATACATCCAAACTTACAAGTTCTGTGATGCCCTTTATGTGGGAGAAACAGGTAGCCCTCAACTTTTGTATTAACAACCATCGTCACTTTTGCACTATCAACAAACGGGATGCCCGAGTCTCCTTACACACGGAGTCCCACAATACCAATTTAGATCTATCTATCCTCGTTGCCATAATCCACATATTACCCCTATGACCAACACCTCAACACGCCGTCTGTGGGAAAGTGCCTTTACTCAAGGTTTAAGCGCGAAAATATATCCTGGCCTTAAGCTACAATAACTCGAAACTTCCCGTTTGCTCTACATTTTCAACACATTTCCATCCAAGATTCCACCTTGTACTTACACGCTATACACCTGTCATTGTTCCAAGCTCCGGAAATATACGCGCTACAGCAGTCAATTGTTCTCCAAGTCTGATGCATGGTCCGCTTCGTGTCGCCACTCTCTCTTCCTTCAATGTTGTACTTTGTGAACACGTCCACTTCGCTCTCATCCTCTACAAATGAATATATGCAACTGTGTGCACGAAATATCGTAGCGACTTTTATATATGTGAATATGTGTGTGATCTAATACGGAACATATAAAGTATATTCCTTTGTTATCCTTCATTTTTTTTTCATAAATTTACCTTAAATTTCCCTCCCGGCTTTCCTTTGTGGTAGTTATATATATATAATATTTTTATTCCTCATTTTCAACCTTTTCTGGCAGTTACACGAAATGTTTACAGAACTGCTATGTAAATAGATGTCAATTTTTTCTGTTGGTTTCAACTATGTAAATGTTTTAATCAATCTTAATAGGATGGTATATAATTATATTAAGAAAAAGAGGAAAAACACAAATAAGCGAAATGAGTGTGTAAGCAAATAAGCAATATGAATAAGCTGATGTGCCGTATCTTTAGATAACAACAGATTGCATGGTTATTAGCTTGATTAGATAGGTGCACTTTCTACACTAAGAATCATAGGTTCGCTTTCCACCTATGCCAGCGTTTCTAAACCTTTTTCATCCCTTTTAAAACGTCTTCGAGCCTGTGACCCATAAAACCATGACATTTCAAAACATGACTGTTGATCTGTCGTATTTGATAATAAATATCCTAATTACATTATTCAAAACTATTCAACAAATTACGTTATTTTTAGTAGGCCCTAATTATAAACACAATAAGCAAAATCAAATACCGTTTCGAAATTTATTAGTTTTAATCTACAAACCTTAGTTAAATTTATTTTTTCACCTCCTCTTGCGACACCCTTGCACACAACCCACGACCCCTCTAGGGGTCGCGATCTCCACGTTGAGAAACCCTGACCTACGCTAATATAATTTTCTTTCAAAATCGTAAAACATTTTATTCATTTGATTAAATGCATTTGGGGGAAATAATATACACCAACCTCATTTATAAAATTCCAACTTACCTTAGAAGTAGGAGGAATTTTATAAATGAGGTTGAATAAATAAGCAGCTAGCACAGCTAGTATTTTGGAACCATTATTCTACTACTAAATTGCTTCTTTGTCCATTGAATGCGACCTGATAAAAGTTTACTCAAAGAAATGCAATTCTAAAATAGTATAATTTACCAAAAATCAAGAAAACAGAGATATTCCTTAGGTGAGAACATTATGGATTTAGATCAAGCGAAAACAAGAAAGCTTCGTATATTTCTCCTGTCCACTTTGTATGTTCTGTCTGTTAGCTACCTTAAAATATTGGACTCTTAATTTTGATTCCTCCATCTGTAATGGAGACTAGCACCTAAACGAAAACATACACAGAGAAACTGACTTCAAATTTGGGTTCAGTGATCTTGATTTATCCAGCCGTTTCTAATTTGGTGTTTAAAATTGGCAGGCCCTTTTCATTTTGTTAGCCTTCTGCATTTTAAGAATTCATGCAAGCGATTAAATTACAGTAAAGCAGATAAGAGAGTCACTGACCTCAAGTTTGACATCAGCGAATATGATCTCGATTAATCTGCTCCTTTCTAAATATTTTGATGACTATTAAAACCATTGATATAATTATTAGACTAAACCTTGAAATGGTTAACCCTTATTAAGGGAATGATAATCGTTGTCAGATTTCTTTGCATTTGACAGGAATCAAATTTATACGTCAATGCAATACGAACATAGATGACGGAGCTTTGTGAGAAAATAATCACACACTTCGGGATTCGAACTCGCGTCCAGCTTTATGGACGAAAAGGAAAAAAAAGTAACGTGAAGCAGCGCGCATGACCACGAGAGATATCAGGTAGACATGCTTCAAGCTTAACACTTACTGAAATAAAAGCAAAGTAAAAGTTATATAAAACTGATTTTTGTTTCAGTTACAGTGGTTCGTGCATCTATGAGCTAATCTTCTATTGACTACTACTTTGTTAGATTCTATACATATGGAAACCACGTTGAATAATTTGTTAAAAGTTTCAAAAACAGTACTTAACGTCCCATGTGCGAATAAGTGAAACCTCATCGCTAATGATTACGGAAGTAGCACATCACGACTAGATATACAACCATTATTTTCTTCACAAAGATTCGTACTCAAAAACTGCACTAATACACTCATTGTATCAAAACCCGCGCAGTGGTCACTCATGTTGCTGAGGTTGCCACATAGCTGAATTTCCGGACTTACACTTTTTAAGAGCTGCTGAAGAGTGCGTTCAGATTATGATTGACTGAGTGTACATGTAGTTCTTGGTGCCAAAGAACCTACAGGATATATGAATTAATATGAGAAACTACTGATAATAAATGGAATAATTCTGAATCTGTTCGCTATTTGTTAAGCTTAGCAACTGATGATAAATATTGTGCTGTACATAAGGAATATTTGTAGGTTAGTTCCTATTACGTTACTTTCGCTTCGAATCGATACTAGTTTCTCAATTTAACACTCCACTGAATAAAATATTCCGCAATCCGAATGTCAGCACAATGATAAACGTTTGAAATTCATGTCTAATGTCATTTTAATCCTGGTTCTGATGATCACTGATGAAGCTATCAGGAAAATAGTGTTGTGAAGTAAAGGTGATCTGTAGCAGTAGGTGTAAACTTGTAACTCCGATTTTCTCCTTTGTCTGGTATTGTTATTAACTATTAATTATGAAACGTGAATTTTCTGCAAAAGTTTTGACAAAGTGCTGGTTACGTGATTTCGCTCTTATTAAGAGAAATCCCACAGTTTACTAGTCACTACAATAAACTATTACTGAGGAGACACTCACCAGTTTCCTATTTTCTTTTATCTTATAATTTTCATATTCGTTAACCACTGAGCCTAGAAACATGAAACAAACGTCGTTCGGAAACCCTTACAAAGGGGAATGTAAGATTTCGGTAAAACCTCCATCACCATCCTCTTCACTTTCTCGTAATTTCTCACTTTGCTAAGTGAAATAGATATACAAATAAATTATTGTAATAACAAATGCAAACCTAGGTATACCTCATGAGGTCTTAATGACGTATGTCTCTATCTTTCACCATCATTGTTTGAGCAAAAGATGTTTTTCTTTCAAAGAAGACATTCATAATGGAAAGTAAATAGGACCATTCACTTGCCATGCAAACGACTTATTCCAACATTTTAAGTTGAAATTTTTAATAAATTTGATTGCGTTTCTCTATGTGTACCTATGAAATCTTGGAGAGGCGAAATAGAGTTGAACTGGTAGTAAAGTCATATCGAGCAATGTGGCTTTTAAGAATCGTGTCAGCAGCGTAAACAAACACATAAGAGAGTATAGAAATCGAACAAGTGAGTCCTAACATAAGTAAGCGTGCTCCACAACCCCACCGATTTTCCATAATAAAAATATTCAGGGGTGTAAAAATCACCCCCGCTGCGGGTAGCACAGATGTGTCTCAGTATAATTAAAGAAAGCACCAACCGAAAGTTGCGAATAGGGGGGAAGAAGGTAGAGCGGGGGAGAAGGTAGAGCCATTTAGTAAAGCCACTGCAAAAAATCACACACGTGAAATACATGTAGCCATAAATTTGAAAAAGATAAGCACTGAGTAAAGTTGTTTCAAAAATATTCCTCAGAACGTACCTAATGAAAGATCAATTACATCTAATAGAATTACACAGCATCCAAATATTCCTCTTTGAAATTCTGAGTTAAACGTTCCCATATTGCCAAATTTAAAGGAGTTAAAAAATGTAGGTATAAACATAGAAAGCTGAAATGATACTATATATCCGTCTTGATTTCACTAAGACCTCTTCCTGCATTAAATGAGTTAGTATTCTGCCGAACTGATTTCAATCTCTCAGGATCTAAAGACAAATCATCGTGCAAGGCAATTTCCGTAAGACTGGACACAGTGGAAAGTAACCAAATATAATCTATTTTTATATTTCCAGCCACACATGTCACTTATTTTCTATATTCTCTCGTAAGTTTTCTGATTCTCAAAACAAATACGCTTTAAATATATATATATATATATATATATATTTAAATATTATTTTTTTTTTGACAAACTTTTTCTGGACAACAGCCAAATCATCAAGGTCAGAAGAAAGAATTTCTTAACATTTTGCCAGGAAACGAATGATCTGTTAACATAATCATCAGAAAAGAAAGGCTAAAATAAGCACTGAAGAAACATTATGGTAACTAGTAATTTACACTTAACATCAAAGAGCAGAAAAATGGGCAGTGAGCACTCGCGTTAATGAAACATAGATCATGAGCTCTAACAAGTATTCTTGAGAAAGTAAATATTTCCACAATTTCTATAATCAATGGTCTATGGCCAGATTTCCTTAGAGATAATTGGCCAGGATTCGAACTCGATTCTAACATCCAGATCTGTGTATTCAGTAACCAGTATCCGGTACCCGATTCCAACATCCTGATTCGAGACCCAGGTATCCGGTTCCAAGATCCGGGTACCTGGTTCCAAAAGTATCCGGAACCGGATCCGTTAGTGCCCATCCCTATTGGTAATTATTTTTATACAATGCATAAAAATTGCATTTGGTTCAAAAACAAGCAAGCTAGTCTTGATATCATCAACAACATCTGTTCTGTCATTATATCAGAAGTGATAAAAAAAAATATATTCGCCAACTACAAAAACTAATCACCCTGGTTTGTATTGGAAATTATATTAAAAAAAAAACACGATTAGGTGAAGATTCGAACTAATGACCCTTAAGGGTAACTTCTACGTTTCTTGAAAGTCCTATCTTCCCCACGTTAAAAAATTACTACATACATCACTTAAATAGTTTTACACGTAGAGAGATGCGGCTTGTCCCTGGTCATAGAGAAACTATTTCTGTGTGCCATCTGCCTATTTGCGTTTTTATAAATAGCAATTTATGACTTAAATCATTAAATTTCTGATAACTATTTTTCTTTCCGGAAGAGGAAAAGTTAGGACGAAAAAGGTGGGAGAAAAATATGAAGAAGACTTAGTTGAAAAGAATAACGCAGAAAGCGAGGAAAGTGGGGAGGTCGTTTGACAGCCTTGTATCCTTGACAAAGATGGAAGGAGACAAGGGCATTCATTAGCAGTTTCGGGTAAACAAGGGAGGTAGAGCAGAGGGGGCTGGAAGTTAGTTCTATTGTGTTAGACTTGTCAGATTTTTCAAGCTCAAACCCGGGACACCTCACACAACGAATGTCAATACGTATAGGTGTGTGTTAGGGGGTGGGGAGTAAATATTTCTTTATCATAACTTGTAGATATATGTTCTGTTTCTTTATTATGCAATCTCGAAATGTTTATTTGTTACGTTGAAGTTGTATTTAACTGTAATTAGCTTTGGTACTAGTTGGGTATAAGAGAGACCCTAACCTCGCTAGTGTGTAATTCAAAACACAAATAAATAAATACGCAAATCAGCAATGAAAATTACAGACGTACACTCAATTACTTTTCATCTCATTGGAACAAAACACGAAACCGACCGGCACGCCGGGACATCTCCTCAGAACCGGGACTGTCTCGGCCAAACCGGTACGTCTAGCAAGCCCAATTATGTAAAATGGATCTTAGTTACAAGTGCAAATTCGGATCTATCGGGATATGAACCAATTAATGAATGTGCAATATTTATTTGTTAGAAAATAAAAATTGAAGAGTTTCATGGGTTTTGGATATCGAAATCTTTTCCTTACACACTAAAAAAGAAATTATTTCTTCGGATATTTATAACTTTTTTCCTTTTAGGTTTCAGCAGCAGGGCTGTGAAGCCTTATGCGCCCGCTCCGTCAATCTATCTGTCGACAACTTTCAACTCAGGAACTATTAGGGCTAGGAAGGTGATTGTGGTGTCCTTGGAAAGGTCTGTACGAGACTAGCTCAGAGTCTTATAGACGATACACATTGCAGAGGCGGATCCAGAGATAGGGGTGGTGCCAGATATAGGGGCAATTCATTCATATCTTTGGAACTAGTAGAGCTAGGTAGGTGATTGAGATGTCCTTAGAAATGTCCTGGTAATACGAGTTCAAACACGTATCATTCATCTGGATGGCAGGGGCGGAACCCGGGTTTCGGGAGAGGGATTTTCAACTTTGGAACTACTAGTGATAGGACAGTGGTTGAGATGTTGTTGGAAAGATCTCGGCAAGATGACTTCAAACCTGTATCATTCATCCAGATCGTAGAGACAGCAACTGATTGGGAAAATGATCATGAAGACACAGTGCGAGGAAAATACAGAGAATAATTCGGTGTGAAAAATACAACGTTGAGGACTCTTCATTGATACAGACCACCAGTTTCTCGCAGGGTCGCCAGATAGCATTGTGGTGAATGAAGACCGGTATATTATAAAAATTAAGTGTCCTTATTCGGCTAGAAATTGTGTCAGTATTTCGCAAGCTTGCGACGTGGTGCGAAAATTTCAAGAAGACTGACGAGAAATCTCAAAATGAAGAAGTCACACTTTCCGAAAAGCACCCTTATTACCACCAAATACAGACACACTTACATTGCGTGAAAGTTGAACTGAATGGTCTGACTTAGCTGTTTATAACCCAAAAGAAGAAGAGATGAGGTTTTTATGATAAAGATTCTGGATAAATTGTTTTTTCATCGGGAATGCATTTTACCTGAATTAGTACACCCGTGATCCGGTTGACAGAATAAGCCAATGAGAGAACCACAAGGTATTATCGAAGCAATAAAAAAGATAAGACAAAATGAATTTTATGGGCGGTAACAGCACTATGGCTTACGCCCGTCCCGATACGGGGGAAGCCCCTTATCTTTGTCACGTCTAAACTTAGCTGTTATTTGGATAAAATACTAAAACTAAAAGAATAAAATCACGAAAATCTGATGACGTAAAAGGTCTTTTGAAACATAAAATACTGGTGTAAATGGCCAGTAGAACGATTAATAAAACTAAAGATGTATAGAGTCTTTAGCATAAGTTAAAATAGTGCAGACTGTAAATGGGTCTTCACAAAATGAAACAATAGTACTACATAAAACTTAACAGCTAAAGGCATAATCATCTCAAATAGACGAAGATAAACCTGTCTCTCGAACATACATAAAAACTCCCCGCAACAAATCTAGTTCATCCCCCAACAATGACGCCATGTCATCGAGGATGTTATAACGTTGTCTGAGATGATTATATCCCGGACAATGTTAAAGGACATGAATATTTAAAATTCCATTGCATTCACTACAATGCGGTGGGTCCAAACGTCGCAACAGTTATCCATGAGTCATGCGACTGTGCCCTATACGTAAGCGACATAAAATGACTTCTTCACGTGTACTATCTCGGCAAGATGATTTATATGGAGCAACAGTTATCTTAATTTCTTTCAATTTATTAACAGCAAGGTCATCCCGTCGACGCTGCCATTCGTTCCGCGTAACCTGTCTATAATATATCAACATGTCCTGAAATGGGACGTGCTGACTATCAATGTTAGCTCCTAAAGACGTCTCACGAGCAGCTTCGTCTGCCAGTCATTACACGAAGTCACGAAAATACAACCTTACCACCAGCAGAGCAGATGGCGTGTGACTTAGATAGGATATCTTGCACGAGTGGATGCTTGGAATACATACTGTCGAGGCTTTGGACAACACTGAGCGAATCTGTACAAACAAGGATGCGGTTGAAACCACGAACAAGACTAAAATCCAAAGCCTTTAGAAGAGCATATAGCTCAGAAGTAAAAAAATATTAGCTTTGGGATTAAGACAAAATTCCCCATCTATAACAAACGCGCATCCAACAGATTCTTCTGGTTTGGACCCATCTGTAAAAACAGCGATAACATTCGGGTACTGACTCTGCAGCCTCACGAAAACGTTGCTGGAACTCAATCATAGATGTCTCCGATTTCTTTAAAGTTGATAAAGAAATAACAGTCTGAGGACGAGCAAGTGTCCACGGGGGACGGAGACTAAAACGGACACGACAGACAGTTGGACGATCTGCATTTAGATTCACCAACAAGTCAGATAATCGAATGCCAAGGGGTCGGGTAGCGTGACAACGGCGTTCATAAAATCTTCGCTGTACCGGGTTCACTACGAATTTATGTCCTGGATGTCCAACTAAAGATGATATCTTGGAGAAGTAACTCAGCACATGGTACATCCGGTGAATCTCGAGGTGGTTCGGCGGCATCGACACAAAGACTGGTAACAGGACTTATGCGATACGCGCCACTGGAGAGTCGGATTCCAGCATGATGAACACTATCGAGCGTATGTAAGGCTGAAAATCGTGCAGAGGAATAAGCGTGACAACCATAATTGAGCTTGGATAAAATAAGTGCGCGATAAAGGCGCAACAAGGTTGTACGATCAGTACCCCAGTGGGATGACTTAAAACACATATCAAATTCAGAGCTCTATAACAGGAAATCTTAATTTGGCGAAGGTGACTACGCCAATTTAACTTACTATCGAAGATCAGACCAAGAGATCGTACCTCCTCGACGAACTGGAGTTGTCTGTCTCCAAGAAACAGATCAGGGTCCACAAAACAATTTCGTTACGGCAGAAATGCACACTGACTGTCTTTGTGGCTGAAAAACGAAAGCCAGTCTGGTGTGACCATTCAACAAGATGGTTTAAGGTCAACTGGATCTGCCGAGACGCGAGGTTGATCTTCGCAGATTTACAATCGTCAAGTCGTCAACATATAAAAGACCTTCCACAGGAGGGTGAATACAAGCCATAACATTATTCACTGCAATAGCGAATTGTGTTACGCTCAGCAAACTCCCTTGAGATATGCCATTCACCTGTAAATAACGCTCTGAGTAACGATCACCAACACTAACATGAATATAACGATCTTGACGAAAATTTGAAATAAAATGGGCCATGTGGCCCCTAATACCCCAGTCATAAAGCTGGCGTAATATGCCATATCTCCAGGTGGCATCATAGGCCTTCTCTAAATCGAAGAACACAGCAAGAACGTGTTCATTCCCGCGGAACGCATTCTGAACAATAGACAAGAAAAGATGGTCGACAGTTGATCGATATTGGCGAAATCCACACTGATCATTAGAAAGCAAGTTGTTATGCCCCAAATACCACATTAGGCGTCGGTTTATCATTCTTTCAAATAGCTTGCATACGCAGCTAGTGAGAGCAATGGGCCGGTAACTTGTGAGGTTTAGTTTATCTTTGTCAGGTTTCAGAATGGGAATTACGATAGCTTCTCGCCAACTAGCAGTCCTCCAGATCTGGTTATAAAGATTTAGCAAGAAGACCTTACCTTCGGAGGGGAAGTGTCGCAGCATTTCATAGTGAATATCATCCAATCCAGGCCCGCAAAGCAGTTTCAAGTTCCCACTCAGTGAAAGAGACATTATATGGTTCGGAATTATTAGAGTGGAAGCGTAGAGGTATCATCTCTGCCTGTCGCTTAAT
>JAGDQP010017827.1:12417-37750 GCA_022664845.1 Lepisma saccharinum | reverse complement strand
TATCTAACTTTAAACGTATGATACATCTAGGCTTCGAGATCCTGTATTTTTTATCAGCGTATGCATCCTGGGTACCTGCAAAAGTAGGCAGTATCTGAAGTGGTCGTCTGAACTTGGTTCGTACCATAGTCTATGAGTCTTAAAATATAATAAACACTAGCGCAGCTGTAGGCCTACTAGTAAAGTTGTAGAACACATTTCACCTACAGACAAAACATTTGCGTATTACACAGACAATACAGGTTTAAGTCGATTCATAAAACAACCTTCTAAAAATTATCGTCTTACAGATTCTGTCACAAACATGGAAAGCATTTGTATGTTCACATCATAGTTATTTTTTTATGTGGTTAGTGATAACAAAATTGAATACGGACGGCCAAGACGCGTTAATTAGTTATTTTTTAGTTTGGATTCGATTTATAATATTCTAGCTGAAAAGTAACTTTTGTTGTGAATATATTAAAGTATTGAACTAATTTATACTTCTGAATTTTGATAAACGAAATTGAAATTGTTTCCAAATATTAAAGTGCATCCAATTCCATTTGCACTGCTATAATTAAAAGGTTTCCTGCGTCAGAGAAGTGAAACAGCTTGGAGTCGAGTTGAGTATTTAAGTAATTTAGGGAGCCCATGCGGTGTTCATTATAAAATATAAATATGCTTGATATTGACTAAAGATACCGTCAAGAAAAAAGCAAGTATTTAATTTTTAATTGCCTTGCAATGACAGAGGCATGGCGCGTACTTTAAGTAGCAATCCTCTTAAAATAACAAGAATTCAGCCAACCAGAACTGATTGCATTAACAATTTATTATAGAGGATCGAATTTTACTAAATACTCTTCAAATAGACAAACAAAACATACTTAACACATTCCTTTTACATATTTAACTTGATTCCAAGCTTCTACCGTTTCCCTAGTTTACTCCATTCCCAATTAAAGCCATTTTCTTAAATACCATCTTGAAACCATCTTAAGGAGTTCCAAGGAAGATCGAAGGTAAAGATATATTCACCGCATGGCGGGGGATACTCCTAGCACATTCCATATACACACCTATCTTGATTTCAATCTTCTCTCGCCTCCCTAGTTCGCTTCATTCTGAATCAAAGACGTTTTCTTAAATACCATCTTGGTAATTTCTTAAGGAGTTCCAAGGAAGATTAACCATTACGAGCGATCCTATTGTATTTCATATACATACCTAACTTGATTTCAACCTTCTCCCACTTCCCTAGTTCAATTCATTCCTAAGTATAACCATTTTCTTGAATATCATCTTGGTAATTTCTTGAGGAGTTCGAAGGAAGATTAATCATTAAGAGCGATTCTACTTATTTCATATACATACCTAACTTGATTTCAAGCTTTTCCCATCTGCCTAGTTCGCTTAATTCCCAATTAAAGGCACTTTCTTGAATATCATCTTGGTAATTTCTTGAGGAGTTCCAAGGAAGATTAACCATTACGAGCGATTCTACTTATTTCAATACATACCTAACTTGATTTTAACTTTCTCCTATGTTCCCTAGGTCACTTCATTCTGATTAAAGGCATTTTCTTAAATACCATCTTGAAAGCTTCTTAAGGAGTTCCAAGGAAAATCGAGGCAAAAACAGTTCTAAAACATTGCATATAGAATTCTATTCTGGTTACAAACTTTTCTCGTCTTCCTAGTTTACTCCATTCCCAATTAACTCATTTTCTTGAGTACCATCTTGGCAATTTCTTCCAAGGAAAATAGACAAGTAAGATATATACAGTACATGCATATAGAATGTTAGCGTGGTTACAAACTTTTCCCGTCTCCCTAGGTCACTTCATTCCCAATTATATCATTTTCTTGAATACCATCTTGGTAATTTCTTAAGGAATTCCAAGGAAAAGGCTAAACAAAGAACACTCTTACTATATTTACGATCAAATCTACTATAGACATTCAACGTTCTACGTGAAAAAGTAACATATCTTGGACACTTCCTTATTAACCTCTTTAAGATTAAGCAACGTCTTATTAAACGTCTTATTTAACGGCTTCCTATTTTCTTACGAAATAGTCTGATCCGTCTCCAAGAAAGAACACTCTTAGTTACTATAGACACTGAACGTTCTACATGAAAAAAGTAACATTTCTTGAACACTTCCTTATTAAACATCTTATTAAACATCTTAAGATTAAGAAATTCACAAAATATTCTTTAAACATCGCAAACTATATACAATTTTAATATTATCGAAACAAAATTCACGAACACTAGGTGTGAGATACTTAACATTACTATTGTTTGGTAGTTCTCTCGTCTTTCCACGATAAGTCTCTCGTAAGATATACAATACCTTAGAAATACATCTTAAGAAGTATCAACGATATCACCTTTATCTTTGATAAGCCTCTATTAAAAATACTTATTACAATTTATCCATATCATTATTACTCCCTCACTATTCAATAAAAATCAACCAGACACCTGGAACCCTCCAATCTACCCTTCTAGCCGAGTCCAACCGCCATAACAATTTATGTGACGAGCAATACAATACCCTATTCATCCCAAAGTTCCCCTCTGACATAATTTATTGCCTTTCAAACAATAGCCCCATTGCCAACTATATAACATCGTAGAACGAAACAGGGGGAAAAGACAGCTGAAACGTAGTCCCATAAGATAACCAATAGGTACCGTAACCCCCCCCCCTCTACTACTTGTTAGAGAAGGAGAGGTAAATTTGTAAACTCAGGTAAAGGAACCCAGTGTTGCAACTTTAGAATATCAAAAAATTCCTATTATTAGTTCAAACTCTAACATTTTAGTTTAAAGAAGCAAAAGACGATAAAACAATAGTGTTTTCTTCTCGTATTGTGACATAATCAATAGGAAAAAAGGAATATTAGTAATAAATATAATATATAATAATAAAATTATAATATAATACAATATGTATAACTATAAAAATATAATAAAATAACTATAATAACTATAGAATAATCATAGAATTTTAGCTCTAAAACTAGTAATAACTTTAATTAATAAGAGAATATCAAGATATTTGAAGAATTTTCTAGTACAGACCGTAAAAGAGTAGTGGAAAAGGATGAGTGGGTGGGGTGGTGGACGCCTGTTAAACAATAAGCAAAGCTGAGATAATTAGATTAAAAATATTTAACTATAAATTACTATTAAATTTGAAGCAGCTAGGAAATAAAGATTACTTGAACAAGGATGATAAATAATTTGTAACTAAATCTAGTGACTTTTAGTAAATTTTATTATAGTTGGCAACACTTAAAATTCGAAGAAAGTCCCTGACGTAATTCGAAGAAAGTCCCTGACGTGATTCGAAGGATGTCCCCTATTTCCTACTTTGGTCATTACTAAGATCAATTTTCTTTACATTGATTTCATCTGATTCAATTGCTTCGAAATTTATAACGGGTAATTTCTCACAATCACGCAATTGTTTGTCGATTTTCCCAGAGAATGACGCTGGTCCCGTGGTCTCTCCGTCCAAGTATTCAAATAAATGTCTGAATGTTAGCTCGTCGAAGTGAAGTAAGCAAATGAACCACTACAAAGGACGCTGAATTTTTAACCTCTAAGTTGCGGATAACACCATTTCTCCAGCCTCTTTTTGTTGCTGTGCCATCACAGCCAATAGCTTCCAGTTCATTGATATCAATATCATTATCTTCCAGGTACTTAAGGATGCAATTTGCTATTTCATTTCCGGTTCCAGTCGCCGCGCCGCCGGTGTGAGGTGACCAACATATTGCCCATCAGGCTGACGAATTACGCTAATATGCTTCTCTTTCCTTACTCTTCGGTATATTTTAGCTCCTATTTTCTTTGAAAGATAGCATTATTTTTTCTGCCATCAAAAACTTGTACCATAGAAACTGACAGACAGAAGTGAACGGGCGGTGCTCGCCTCCCAGTTCCCACCAGGAGGCTATGGGTATCCGAATTTAATGGAGGCCATCATCTTGGACGCATCACTACTGGCTTGTTACGTAGCACATGCACTGTAAATACCATGACCAAAGCACTATTGCAAATTCGTATCGTGGTTCAGAGGCTACATATATTTAACTACACACACAAGGTGAGACAGAAAAATGTTGCCAATTATCATCGTGCAATTTATTAAAATAATGAGAAAATCTGTGTCTAGTAGTAAAATATATATACCAACGTATTCTATCGTTAATGGAATAGTATTGTAATAACATAAGTTTGTATAATTTCTTGGTAAATAAAGGTTATTTTTAAAAAAGTGGTTAAGGCGTTCGCTTGCTGAATAAAAAGTCTGGGTTCGAATCCAGGTGCGAGCAGGATTTTTGCTTCCAAATTATATTTCTATGTTCGTATTTATTATTAATAATTGCTTTCTTGCATTTTTCGTTAATTATCTTAAATTAGAGACCATGGGTTAGGTTAGCGGCTGTTAGGTTAGGTTGGGTGCAGTCATGTATATTTAGATTTTCCGTTTTCATATTCCGTGCACGAAGCGCTCGTGTTCCCACACCACCCGCGCGGAAATATTGTGAGAGACCTGTCGCCACAGGTTCGTTTGATAATAATTGATATGTTCATTGCTCAGGAGATTATATGAAGGTCATAAAACACACAATGGTTAAATGGTTTTCCCTTTTATTACATTTAGTTCAAAAATGCATATACCAGGTGCGTAAATATGAAACCGGAATTTATGTACAGAAAAGACACAGTGATTGGATGACAATGCTAAGAACTATTTTATTCGAAGTATTGGCCATCGTTAGTGATACATTTCTGCCATCGTTCCGGCAATGTGTAGATGCCAGACCAAAAAAACTGTGCCTCTTGTGCTGCAAACCAGTCATCAAGCCATTTTCGTAAGATGTGAAGCGCTGGTCAGCAAGTGCGTGTCCCATGGATGCAAATAACTGAAAATCGGAAAGCGCCAAGTCTGGTGAGTAAGCCGCATGCGGAAGGATTTCCCAGCCAAACGTCGCAGTCGTTTCCTTGATCGGTTTTGCTGTGTGGGAGGGTGCATTATCGTGAAGCACAATCACTTTATGTTGTCTTTGGTCATATTCTAGTCGTTTTTCACGCAAAGCTTGATGCAAATCGTTTATTTGTTGTCGGTAACGTTGGGTATTAACAGTTTCGCCAGGTTTCAGCAGTTCATAATAGATCACTCACTTCTTATCCCACGAAACACAAAGCATTGTCTTCCGTCCATAGCGATTTGGTCTTGCAGTCTATGTCGCCGGTTCTCCTGTTGGAGTTACCCCTGATATTTTACGCTTAGGATTCTCGAAATAGATCCACTTTTCGTCACCAGTCACAATTCGATGGAGAAATGATTTCCTTTTGTACTTGGCGAGCAGAATTTCGCAAGCGTTTTCTCGGTTTTCCCGCTGTCGTTCAGTCAATGCATGTGGAACCCATTTTTCCACCTTCTGAATCTTGCCCATGGCTTTTAAACGTATGGAAACTGTTTCTCGTGTCACATTTAACTGATCCGCGAATTGTTGTTGCGTTTGAGCGTCATCCTCATCCAACAAAGCTTGCAATTCGCTGTCTGCAAACTTTTTCGGTGGTCTTCCACGTTCTTCGTTCCTCACGTCAAAATCGCCACTTTTAAATTTTGTAAATCACACATAGCACTGTGGCTTACCAAGAGCATGATCACCCTAAGCTTCGACAAGCATGCGATGCGATTCTGCAGCAGTTTTTTTCAAATTGTAACAAAAAATCAATGCTTTCCGCACGTCGTAGTTTGTAGGTACAAATTGCGCCATGTTCAACGCTATTAAACAGCACAGTATGACATGAAACTTGTCTGGTTGTGAGTTGCAAATCGTTATCAGCAGTCAAAACAAGCAAGTGGCGCCAAGGAAGCAGTTTACGGTAACCACAGTGACAACTAACGCCGAGTATGCACAAATTCCACATTTACACGCCTGGTATTTGTAAAACGGTAAAACCCCGATTTTGCAGTAACGTTACAAAACTTTAGCCCTAAAGCGCAAACTGAAAATGTAATGTGTGAATTTTTATAATATTTCTTCTACTATCACCTATCAAAAGCGAAGTACTTAGACGTTACTAGGAAGGAAAATACGTAGAGTGCATAATTTTTGCGTAAAGGTACATTTTGGAGTTTTTTGTCATTTTTTTCAAACTTTAGGCCCTTTGCGTGAACTGAAGATCCAACGTATGATTTTTTTTATTATTTTTCGTTAAATAGCATGCAAATACGCAACTTTTGAGACCTATTAGAATTCGACACTCGAAAATTCGATTTTTTCGCCCCCCCTGCTGTGCAATGAGCAACTAGAAGAGTGTCGAGGCGCGAGGAACTTTCTATGCATGGAGTGAATTGATCGTGCCGTGGTGGTGGCCGACTGAGTTAGCCGTGAGGTCTCTGTCGTTAGGCCAGCGACCCCAACATTGTGCGTTCTAATCCCGCGCTGGGCATGGATGTTTGTGTGTGCTTTTAATCTAGTTCTATGGGTATCAGTCGAAACAGAGGGAAAAAATGGAATATCAGTTGAGATCAGTAAAATAAAGTTTTTATTAAGGTGCTCTGGTTCTCTAAACTCCCTCGAACGTTAGTCCATTTAAAAAGCATTGCAATGTTTTTAACAATTTTCTCCTTTATTTTTAATGTCGCATACTTCAAATTTTACCCACATCTAGAGGAGATACATATCTGTGAATGGTATGTATCACAATTTCAACACACTCAATAAATCAGTGTCGGTTTTTTTTATTTGTTAAAGCGGCAACGTTGCATAGCGACCATTCCATTTGCACACCTGCTGTTGAAATGTTGAAATTGTAACTCATGGATATTCTTCCCTGATTGCCCGGACGGTGAGCGATACTGTCACTCAACACTCCCTCTCTTTAGTTGCTTCGTTTTACTTACATGGACAACATGGAAAGCAGCGAAAATATTTTGAGTGGAAAAAGGAAACGAAAAGCTCGTTATTCTTGCCGACCGAAGATGACTCGTAAGTGGTTTTGGCTCCAGAAACATAAGAAACGAGAAGAAAGCCGCAGTGGAAAGAATATAATAATTTTAAATATATATTGATGAATATTAATCATCACGGGATTCAGAATGATTTTTTAAAATTTTATGTATGGCCTTTAGGCATATACAGCTCAGGTTAGGATAGGGGAGGGGAAAGAATTCGAGAAGGCGTCGGCCAAGGCCTAAGTTGAAGGTGCCATCCCGTCATTTGCCTGGCGTGACTGAGGAAGGTCCCTGGAAAAACTTCAGTGAGGATGGTCGGCAGCTGGGATAGAACCCACGACCTCCCGAATCCTGTGCCAACGCTCTACCACTGAGCTACGGCGGCTCGGTTCGGGACGCACAAGCAACACTTTTGTTTCTAAAGTTAGTGTAGATGTGGAAGTGAACCCCGGTCATATTGAAATTACTGTATTCTTTGTGTTTCTACAGCTAGCAACCAATTCTTAACTTTCGAAGACGACTTGTTTATTTATGTTTAAAAGCTTCGAAATTATTCTATTTCGAGTTATGAGCATGGGAAAGTGCAGGAAATTAAACTTTGAAACTTCATAGCGTCCAAGCTTATTCATGGAAAACTAGCGGCTAATCATAAAGAAGTTACTGAATTCAGGACTGGAGAAATTGTGCAAAGGATTTACCAGAGTGAATGAGAACTATCGATAATCTGGAAGTCGAATTATAACTTTGAAACGTAAATCGAACTCGTTCTTGAATGATAACTTTTTGGTGTTTCAGGCTCAAGTCGGGATAGGTAAAACAGAGGGTGGGAAGGGGTCGACCATATATTTCTAAGGTACCATCTCTGTATTTACTTGGTGCGACTAAGGAAAACACTGGAAAAGCCCCAGTCAGAATGGCTTAATCAGAAATCCATCCCAAGACATCCCGAATGGGAAGACAACGGACTACCACTGAATACGACGGCTCTCAGCAATTTGTTCTTCAATTTAATGGTATTATTCCAAATAACAAATCTGATTTTTTTTGTGAAAATGTTTATACCGCTTTTTCTTGCGTCCTGAAGGTATGAAGACTCAAAGTGCAATTTTCCCCAATGCTGAAACATACATTATTATTATTATTGAGTTTTACACTATTCCCTTTCTCAGTATAATAACGTTTATTCAAAAATAATGTACCAGTTTCCAGTTTCTCTTTGAGGACGATGCTGGTTTGCTAACACGAGCATTTATTGGAGGTAGATCGAAATAAATTGATTTAGGGCTATTGTCTCTTGGCATCTATATAGTTTAGTTTATAAACAGAAAAGAAATATCCTGCTGGATTTGGAACAGTCCAAAGGTCAAAATACGTGTTTTCTTTATCTACTGTCAGGAATTTACAGAGGTCACGGGAGAAGGAATGGTTAGGCTGATTGTGGCAGGTCATGCGAAAAAAATGTTTCTCTCTGTGTGGTAATTTCAGGATTTTGCGTAGACAAATATCCCAAGAATTTCTTGCATACCGAGAATAGGCTCATGAACAGGCCCCGATTTACCACTAGGCTTGTGGGCCAAGGGGCACATGCTGGAAATAAGAAACGACATATTTCTCGATTTATATGCTAAAAATGGCATAGACCTACAAATCTGTGATAATTGAAATAAATCAGTATGATATCTCATTATCTTTCGGCAGCGTCCAGCTCCAAAGAAGCCATTGATCAAGATACGTTGACAGAAAATTCTTTCGAGCTTTGGCTTTGGGCTTCACTTTTGATTTTCAAGTAGAAACTGACCCCCATAATTTTTGTGAATGTCTATGAAATGAAAAAAATATCAGAAAACATTGAGAAAACTTTGTAAAGTGTAGTGTTGAAAGAATGTTGAGTGAGTTTGTCATTTTTTCTTAAAATATTTCAAGTTGAAATTATGGTGAAAATTTATCGTGGAGAGTGAAGATCTAAAAAATTTGACCCGCCAAAATTTAATATGTTAATGTACACACTTTGAAACGTATTTTAAAGATATTTTGTAGAAACCTTTTTTCGAGGTTTTTACCTCAAGAATATTTTTTAAGTCGAAATTCTACTGAAAATTGGCAGTCCAAAAATGAGTACCTGTTTATGATGCATATCAATGATACGCTATAACTGTTACAAATCACTGTTATAGATAGCAGTTTGGCTAAGCTATTATAAAAATAACAGTTCCAAGTAGCAGTTATTCATAGCACTTTAAAATCCCTACACATTGGCCCATCTGATGCGCTCTGCATCTTACAGTATTTCACGAAAGTCTTAGAGTGAATTGCTTTACTGTTGTAATAAACGTCTTCTATAGGATTTTATTTTATTTATGATGAACATAGCTGCATTAGTTCTTAAAGTTACTTTCTTGTCTGAACATAGTTACTCTTTTGTTGAAGTTAGAAATACTGAAACCAGATAATTTTAGAAAAGAAAGATTCCTACACTTAATTTCTCATGCTGCGCCCTAAAATCATGGTTCCTAGTACTTAACATTTTGTTGGAATTGAATTATTTTTTCTCAGAAGTGAGATGATTAAATGTTTCTGTAAAGTGTAAAAAAACTGTTTAAACCGTGTGTTATACGATTGACTCAAATAGAAACAATTGTTTTCTGCTCTTATTTTGAAGAAGTAACTAATAAAAGAAAACTTTAATCCGCCAGTTATTGTTAACATATTCAGTATACTTTCATGCTGAGTCACATATCTTAGACCATTAGGCATTACAGTTAGAACCAAATAATTTATGGTTAGTAAGGATAGACAGAAGACCAGTAGGGTGTTTAGGCATATTTGCAAGGGAGTATTTGCAGAATAATCATGAATATACTTTGGATATTCCCGGAATATTTCAGAATCGTTCTAAACTAAAATAAATCCTTGCAAGAAAGTTCACTAAATAATACATTTTGAAATTCTCCTCATAAAGGTACCATAGAATGAATATCCGTCATAGATTGAGAATATATCTCTAAATATACTTCAAAAATCCATTAAATAATTTGAAAGAAGATTATTAATATATGATTTTGTAGAATATTCTGCTTCGATGCAGTTAGACTTAGCTGTGCCAAACATAATATATGCATTATCCGACATAATCGAAACTACTATAGGCATTTCCGTAGCTAAGCAGTGTAATTGTTACCCTATTTCATAAGAATTATTGTCTTTTAGGGTAAACCACTATGAAGGGACTAATTTTCTTGTGGTTGTTACAAATTTTCCAGCTTTAACTCGGTTTGATTAAGAGAGGAAAGTATATTCTTGTAGCATTTTATTGCTATAGCAAAATATTTGTAGCCCTACGCTTACCAGACCAAACCTTGTTAGATTACAAGATGGGACTCTTACTGCTGAAGTTTTGAAATACAGACACATTATAGTATATACTATGAAAATGTCAACTAGTTTCAATACAATTCTTGAATTACCAAGCTTTGAACTTGTATGTGAGTGAATGAGAGACATATTCGACACGCTTTGTTAGCAAAAAGTCGAGTTTGATTGACGGTGTGAGCAAAATGTGCCTAAAGGATTTTAAAATATATTGTAATTTGTGGTTTAAATTTGATTGTAGTTGAAGACAGAATTAATATAGTAGTAATCTTATTCCCTACGATCTTTAAAAGAAATTGTATGACTGCCTAGATTTTAGGAGGCGATACGAACTTGGTCTTACTTTTAGTTATGATTATCATAGTCACTGTTTCTTTCAAAGAAAACTGTTTAAGTACCAGTACTAGGATTTTTTTTATCTTTTGTTTACAAAGGTTAGGATTCATATGTTAATTTTACTTTTATAGAACTTCTGCTGAGTATATTTTTCATATAGGGATGCAGGGTTAATGGCGTAGATGGTTTATTATATCTTTGCATGTAAACATATTACTTGTTCAGAACTGAAATATTCAAGTTCCGTTTTCAGATAGTTTGTCTTGGTGCACGCTTGTTCTTTTAAAATGTTGAATTTCTTCAAATATATTAATATGATCATATTCAGTCATTTTCTATTTGCTAGTGGATCCCTTTTTTGTTCTCATCTTTCTTGATCTGCTGATATCCTTATTCCTGTAGCTTGTGAAAGAGAAATTTTGTTTAAACAAAATTGAAAATAATTAAATTGCATTTCGACGTCGTCTGTGGGAATACAATACTAGATTTGTCGTCTAATAATGTTAATGACCAGTTCGATATTTCTTACTGTCTTTATTAAATAATTTTGTTTGTGCATAAGTTTATTCATTTCTTTATCTCTCTCTTCATTATTCTTTGTTCCTAAATGACTCTTATTTTTAACTTGTTTGTGCATCAATGTTCAAGCTTCACAGCAATATATTATTTAAGTAAGACCCAGTGATTATAAACATTACGCTTCACACATTTTACTAAAATTTGTACATCATTCTTTTTGCTTATGAGACTCTGCAGTGTATAACACATTTGTATACCAGCCTTATTTAATGTATAAGGAATAACAGAACGACAACCAGCTAGGTTGCACTAAAAATAGAAAAAAACAGAGATGCATATACAGATAGAAAGAGAGAGATGAAGACATTTTACAGGATATAAAGTGAATTAAAAATCAGAGAGAAAGAGAGAGATGAAGCCATTTCTCAAAATAGAAAGTGAATGAAAAGAGAGAGAAAGAGAGAGAGTGTTACACAATTTGCTTGAAGAACAGAGATAAGTTTGAACATTTGCTTTAGGCAATAATATTGTAAAAATGATAACTGTAAAATAATATGAGAATATGATTTTAACTTTTACTTATTATAATCTATCAGGGGTAACAAGGGGTGTTTTTGAATGTCAGTACATAGGGTTTCAATGATTATTTCTGGCGCAACATTAAACGGTGAAAAACCGTGCGGTGTAACATTAACCACGGCGGCATTTTTCAGTATTTTCCGGCGCCCATAGGACATTGACTGAGGTAACACTGAACGGTGTAACATTTCACAAGGTATTGTATGAATGCTAACAGAACTTAGTTTTCCTTCACAAGCAGATATTTTGATCATAAATAACCATGGTTAATGCTGAGCGCTAAATACTAAAAACTTGAAATTAGCTTTAAACATGTAGTGTTACCATCACATGTGTAATATTAATCTATTCTACAAGAAACATTTCCTGCCTATAGGAGGTAAATAAAAGAGCATATACAAACTTATGTGATATTTTCCTATAAATCACATGCATAAAATAAAACTACTTCGTTTTTTATGATCAATAAACCTGTAAAAGATAATTATGCATGTGCTAATTTTAAATTTTAAGAATAAAAGGCAGCATTTACGAAAATATTATCTCCTAAGATTTCAACTCATACTAATGTATATGTGTAATATCAGTATTTTCTCTTTAAGTAGAATATGATGATGGACTTAGCATTTCTCATGTATTGTACTGGTAGATCAGCTTACGTTCATATTTTATCTTATATAATTATAAAAAGTTTCTTAAAGTCTCTAATATTAGGGAAGAAATTCATACTTTAAACTATATATTCTATAAGATTTCCGGAATTTCAGTAATAATATTTTATTTGAATTCATCAAAGACTTTTTCACTTTTTGATGTTCACTAGAAGCTTACGATATTAACTTTCTTTTTATTTCAATCTGTAAGGACATACGAAACTTTTATGTATAAAAGTATACATAGACACTATTTTTAACAGCTTTAACTTTCTTCGAAGAATCACATAAGTTTTAATTGTTCACAGTTTCAATCAGTAGGAGGCACAGCGTTAATGTCTTTTTGAATTATCTTGTCTCTCACAAGTAATTCTTCATGTATAAGTTATCGCCGCGAAAATGTTAAAAAATATCAATACTAGTAAAATATTGATGTTTCGATATATGTGTATTGAAAATTCGAAAAAAGTTAATAGGATGCATTCCACGTACGTCCTCTGACATAATATTCTTCATCGACTGAACTAATAAGACAATCTTAATACAGATCATTACGAATATTATAAAAGCAGTGATGGCACATTAATGGTACGCTTTTGCATTCCCAATTTTCAATGGCTTCAACAATACATAGTTCATGAATTATATTTTTCACACAGAGACAGGAATTCACTTTATCCGGAACAAGTTCTACTTTTAGATTTAACGGTGGTTTAGTGCTATCCATAGTCACAGATGCAGCTTCACTCTGCGCCACCCTAGCTTCGCGTTAGTCCACAGTTAAACTATAATGTCCTTCATCACTATCCGATATAAATACCATCTCCAAGCTTGATAGTGAAGCACTGCGAGAAATAGCCGCAGATGATGATTCATTATCCGTCAAGGGTCCTTTGTCTTCATCCATAGTGAGATCTTTACAAAAATACATTGTAAATGTTAAACCAGATGTGTAAAAAGACTGTCACTAACGTTCTCTGCCGTAGTTAGAACACGACTGACCAGAAAAATCAAGCAATTCACTTTCCTCCGCTCAAAGTACGAAAAAATCTTAAAATAACAAGTCCTAACTTGCTCCTAAATAAAAAAAACGTGTTTAAAGGAACAAGATCTAACCTGTTCCCCAAGTATAAAAGTCTCAGACAAAGAAAAACAAACACATACTTCTTGAACAGGTAAAGATGTTTAAGAGAAAAAACTTAGTCTTCATACATCAGAAAGAAAATTCCGTGTACATTCAAATACTTATAAAATCATTGTTTTTTTACAAGTTTATTAATCTCGAAACAAAGTTTGTGTTTGGGAATAAGTTAAAATTAAAAAATCACAGTTGCAAAAGTTAAAATCAATCTTTCCTTTCTAAGATCAGTGTTTTGATTTACAAATTTAATAACCACGAAACAAAGTTTTTCTTTATGATTTAGTAAAAATTATAAAATTACACTTTAATAATGTAAATCAGTGTCCTATTTTAGAAAACAACTTTTGAGTACACAAACGAAAAAATACATTTCCCATTCATATTTGTACATCTTTCAGTTATTTAAAGTAACTATAACACTAGTATAAACAAGTTCAGCTCTTTTCTGACAATTTAAGTTTTAAAAAGTAAAGTGCACATTTTCAATCAGTAATAGAGTAATAGGTTCTACTTTATTTTGTTTTTAAATTAGTACATTGTTTACTTGTTCCTCTTTATGTAAAAGTAATTCGCATAATATTCAATTGTTCGATATTATCAAAATCTTATGATGGGTCATTGCTTGCCAGGTAATAGATCTGCTAATACATTTATATCATATCATATTCTTTAGTAATAGATCTGCTAATACATTTATGATATAGTTCATTACGAATAGCAAACAACAGAAAGAACAGAATAGTCTTATTTCCCTCTTATATTCATAATTTTCAATAGCTTGAATAATAAATACAATCTTCATCAATTGCATTTTTCACACGACATAAATTTTCATTGCTAGAAAGAAATTTTACTTCTTACACCTAAGGACTATTCAGTGTGATACATGTCCGTAGACAGGCCTTCATTATCTGTCAAACCATGTTCACCTTCCTCTGTACATGAAGATTCACAATCATAATCATAATTCAATTCATCTGCAAAACTTGATGACGATGTACTATAGGAAAAACCAGCTTTAATATATAACATGGCAGCTTGATACAAATGGATGTTAGGAGGTAATAATAAGTCAATTAAACTTGTAAAAAACTATCCCTAAGGTTCTCTGTCATAGTTTGAACACAACAAAACAGGAAAATATTTATTTTTTTCCACATGTACTAATAAGTTTCAGCTTGTTCTGAACATCAAAGAAAATTCCAATAAATATGTTTCCTACAAAAAACATCAATAGATATTAAAGAAATAAAACTTGTTTAACGCAATATGTTCAATCTTGTTCCCCTAAGGGGTAAAACAACTTGTTCGCTCCTTCCTAGCACCACAGATGCGAAACAAGAAAAAACTCCGCGTCGACCGATTTTCCATTCAAGCAAAAGAATGTGAAACAAAAGAATAAAGTAAGACATTGACAGTTAAATACGTGGAAAAACCGGAGCATGTCCAAACACTTCCGACCATCAAGAAAATTAAATAATATATAGAATGTTAAATGTCATCCAACTGGTGCCGATGTCAATTATGCGGCAGACATGAAAGAAACATGTTCTTAAACATAAAAATGTGAGAAATAAGGAAAAATAAAGTAACAAATCAAGAAAATATATTCTATTAAGTCTTTGTTTAAATAAAAATGATAAGTCCATAGGTGATCTGTGTATTAAAATGGAAAATATAAAATTAAAATTTATTTTTCTATTTCACAAAGTGAAACTTTCTTCAGTAACTATCTTAAAATGATAAAATTGAGATTTCACTTGCTTAAGTTAGAATTATAACAATATTAAAGTTTTAAAAATTTAAATCAATTTCAGAAAGTTTTAAAGCATACTTTATTATGTTTAAGGTATAAGAAAAATCCAAAATAAGACAATCTTTTTTGTAAGTTAAAATTTACAATAATGATTCTTAAGTTATAATTTTATTTCCTGTCATCTTAGGATAGTCATGGAAATTAAGAAAGCTCCGTTTGTTGGTACCATGGAAGAAGATGAACAGTCGATTGCTAATTTTGAAGACATAGAGGAATCTATCTTACATGTTTCCGGTACCAATACTACTACTACTACTAGTAGTAGTAGTAGTGGTGATGCTAATGCACTAAATATGAAGGATTCATCAGTTGAAGAAAAGGAAGACGTAGTGTTTAATAAAGTTCTTAGTTTTTCCTTCAAATGAATTAAATGATGCAATAGTCGTCAGAAAAGTCCTTCGAATTAATGAGGATACAACAAACGACTTAGAGTGGTGTTATTGTTCCCCACTTGTGTGGATGGTGATTGTATTTGGAAGTCTGTAAAGGAATGATATCTTGGGAACCCGCAGAAAACGTTTTTATGTGGTGGTGGTTTCTTCAAATTTCATCAAGAACAATTCCATGCATGTAAAATCAAAAAAGAACCAGTATTACGTACTCGTGCAATGAATAATATTTTAATGGAAGAACGAGTAATATGAACAATATAGTGTTCTTAATGAGAATTCAGATGAAATGGTAAAGAGAATATTATTCGAAGGATTGAATTATACGGTTAAGATTGAAGCGGAAGAAATCAAAAACAGTTAATAAAAAGGAATAAACTATTGACCTAAGTCTTAGAAAATAGGGAAAAATGTAATAGGTAAATGTAAATTAACATAAAATGTTTTTGTCTTTAAAAAAGCAAGAACTTTTTATCGTTTATAAGGAGAAATAAGATATTTTGTATAATAAGTTGTATGATTATATTATTCATTTTTACATTTTCGTTTAACCCCAAGTTACTCATTATTGCCATTTATTCTGCGTCCTATATTTGAAATGAGAGAAATTGTTTCAGTTCTCTTAATTATTATTATCTTACAAATGTGAACGTAAGTATGATGAGTGATCGTTGAATTATTATTACTAGGTTTTAACTATATACAATTAAGAATAATTAAATATACTTATTTCTAAAATTACAAGGAAGTATTAAAATTATTTTAACAAAATTTTTATTACTAAGGTATTCTTTAAAAAGTTGAGAACAGAAGTATAGTTTCATGAAATAAAAATTTCAACTTTAATAAATAATAAATTATTTTTTCTTAATCACGATTCTATTTCGCGTATTATCTTTCTTTCAACTGTTTAGTTTTACTTTAACAAAGTGTTGTTATTTACTAGCTATTCATTTCTTAAAAGTTTCAAAACAAAGTTAGTTGTGTGAAAATGAAATTTCAAGTTTAATAAAAAGTAAATCATTTTTTATTTTTTGAAGTTTTTATTTCGTTATTTTCTTTCTGTAACTTATTAATTTTCACTTAAACAGTTTTTCTTTTTCTCAAAAGTTTAAAGCGCATAGTTTTAATTTGTAAAATAAAAATTTCAACTTAACCTACTTATTACACTTAAACAAAACGTACTATAACTTATTTTCTTTTAATTTCAATGAAATTTTAACCAAGTTATTTATTTACCACTTTAAGTTTATAAATGTAATTTAATTTTACTTGAAGAACTTTTTGTGTAAGTTAATTAGAAAATATTTTAGTGAAATATTTTACTTAGGAAAATTTTTAATAAAATAGTATCATGTATTTTACAAAATGATATTAAAATTAAACAAAAAACTTGTTTTAAATTATTTTTACTTCAACGAAATTTTCTGTAAGTTATTACCACTTAAAGTTTATGCAAGTAATATCATTCGAAAATTTTTATGCAAGTTAATAATTGGAAAATATTTTAGTGAAATTTTTTAGTTAAACTAAAGTTTAATAAAAAGTATAATGTATTTTACAAAATGATATTTTCATTAAAGAAAAAACTTCTTTTAAATTATTTTTACTTGAAGGAAATTATTTACTTCATCAAAAACCAAAACAAGTTGTTTTAAATTATTTTCGTTTCTGGTAGTTATTTATTACTTTAACAAAATATCTTCACTTAAAACTTTTCCTTTAAAATATAAATTTTCCAAATTTAATATTTTTAAAATTAAATTATCATTCTAATTTTCTTGAAAAGAAAACTAATTCATATTCTATTCTATTCACATATTTTATCTTAAATATTTTTTATTAAAGTATTATAATTTCATGGGTAAATAAAAATTAGGTTCTATATAATTTTTACACATTTTATACTTGTAAAAGTAGCAATACAATAGTCTGTATCCAATAAGAAAATTACAATTTTATATTCAATCTTCCACAACTTTTGAACTCTGTAAGTTTAACCAGTATTGAAGTTGCACACAACTTCTTACAGCGCAACCGTTCAGTTGCTTAGCTATATGGTAAGCACACCAATCCACTTCTTACTTTCATTGTCCAATGAAGAGGTACTTTCACTTTTAGATCGGAAAAAGTATCATTAAGATATATTGAAGTAGGTGAAGGACAACCTTCATCATTTACATTCTTTAGTTGAAAGTTTTTGAATCCATTGGATTTTCAGTACATTTACCAAAGAATATTGCATCAACTTCGCAGAGTTGAGTAACTATTCTTCGAATATGAGTTGTAGTATAACCATTCAAAGTATCCCATGATAATCTTTGAAAATTTTCATTAACCATTCACACTGTTTTGATAGCCTATTGCTAATTTTACCATTTCACGTGGAAGTTTTACCATACAGTGAAACATTAGAGCAGCATCAGTTGATACAATGCAAAATTCACGTGCAATAAATTCAAGGGATGACATTTTATACCTCGCATTTTATACCTTGGAGAATACTGTATTTTCTTGAACAAACTAATGTTTTACTGGAGAAAATTGCTGTTCAATAATAGTTGGAATTAGTTGGGGAATAATTTCTGTATCTTGAAAAAGATTTCTACATTTCTTAACAATATATTCACCGAAATTGTTAAATATCCTTGTTTCTTATAAATATGATAATAATCAGCGAATGTCTTATGATCGTTTCCATGATTCATTAAATGTTTTGATATTACAGATCCGGTATTCCACTGATATATACACTGGTCAGTAATGTTTAATATTCATCCACTACAAGGAATTGGATTTTGTTGTAAATATTTTTACTGTTTCTAATATACATGAATATATACTGTTTCTAATATACATCTAAAATAAACAAAGCACTGCAAAAAGCACACTCTCTTATCTTTCACACTAGCAGTTTAAAATGAGAAAACTTAGTTCCCTTCACGACCATATATCTTTTGAAATTAGTCTATCACCTTACCTCTTCTACTTTACGTTGAAGTAAGTTTCGTAATCGACATTCAAAAGTCATTATTCTAAATTTTCCACTATTTTCATATTTTGTTAAATAAGCATTATATATATGCATAAAGTTAATAGCTTTAAGCACTGCGTACCAAAAATTCAAAAATTCCATTCGTTCAACTTCTTTAAAGTTCAAACTGAGACAAGCATGCGCTATCTGGTAATTAATATTGTGGAAACAGGCTGCACAGATAGAAGGTGGAATAAGGCAATTAAATTTGTCTATGGCTTCCCAAATACAAAATTCTCCAATGACATTAATCCCGCACTGGCAAGACGGAATATTAGGTTTTCCGTCACTTTTAGAAGAAACAGTTTCCAGAACATCCCGGTATAATTCACTGGAATTTTTCAAAGTTAGTGATGATTCACTCTGTAAATTACCATCAAAGAAACCAAAGTTTGTTTCACTAAAATTTTTCCCACTATGGGAATCACTTTCAGCAGATTTGGAAAAACAAAGTTTGATTCGCTTTGGGAACCACTGTTCACTGTCAGTGAAGATTCAATAGGACAATCAAAACTAGTCACTAAGGTAGGAGTAGGAGTCATAGTTTCAATATACACCAAACTTAAGCCTCCAGGTTTGGCTTCTTTCACACCAAAAATAAAACTGTCTGATGAGCAACTCTAATCAGACCACAATAAGCTTTGCGAAGACACGATAAACTGAGACTGGTTTACCTGCTGGTATTATAAGTCTATTCCTGCAACTGCTGGTGGGAACCAATCCACTTCTTACTTTCATTGTCCAATGAAGAGCACTTTCACTTTTAGATGAGGGAAAGGTATCAGCCATATGATGAACTTCACCTTTAAACTTTGCCAATAACAAGGGATCGTATTCCGATGTTTCCTCTGTAATAATAAATCTGTCTTTTAATGGACTACATTTAACTTTGGTAACTCCTCTTGAACAACCAGTAAAATAAAAATACAACTTTCACAAAACGCTGCAGGTGGTTTTAACAAATTACAATCTTTTTGGTCATGTGGACCAAATCGGTCCTTTATGATTAGTTTTTCACGTAGTTCCACTATTTTGTCTCCCAAGAGAAAACGTACTCTATATCCAATGTTTGTTTTTAAACGATTAGATCCAGGATGAGTATTTACATAACAATTAAATATTTCATCTATATTCTTTAGATTTATTAACACTCGATAAGTACTATCATTCAAAAACTGAAGACGGTTCTCTTCACTTAGCGGTGTTCCACGAATTAAATATCCCATACACTTATGTTCACTTTTCTCCTTGTTCCAAAATGCACGTGCGGAAGAAAGCCGAATATCTTTAGTGTTCCAATTACAAATTGATTTCAGTATTCAAGGCTGATGAACCCATTCTGATCGACATCCACAGAAAAGCTTTGCAGGCAAAGTAGATGATAAGTTAACAAAGGTATTTTTACAGCCGTTCTGGGCCATGGTTACAGCAAGACTAAAGGTTTAATTTTAAGTAGGTCACTGAACACCTGCGTAAACAATAAGATTCAACTTGTTCCTACAATCCCATTGAATATTAGAAATGTAAAAAAAAAGAAAATTTAATAAAAGAAAACAAGTCTCCAACATAAAACATGTTGGGAAAAATATACAATAGTGAAATATCAATCATGGTCTATTCAATACTTTAAGAAACTTTGAAAAGCTTAAAATGAAGTTACCTTAACGTGAATGTTAAATATTGCACCACATTGTGCAATCAGATAAACACTTAATTATTTATATATTTCGTGTAAACAGAAACACTTTCATAAGTTCACTTATTCAAAGTTATTAAAAGTAAAGTCAAAGTTTACTTCAACTACTCTAAGTAAAAGTAAATTGCGAGGAAATTCTTTAAAAAATTCAACATTAACAAAATGCACAAAATTTCAAAAATAAATATTATAAGTATGAAAAAATCACAATATTCGTTATCAGTCTAATGTCTCTCTCCTCATAATCAGGTTCTGCAATAACGTCTTTCTCAATGAATTTTGTCTTTACTTCATCCACTCTCAGTAAAAGTAAATTGCGAAGAAAATATTTAAAAAATTCAACACTATCAAAATGTGCGTGTTTCGAAAGATACATGTCATAAATATGAAAAAATTCACAGCATCCATTATTAGTCTATATATGCGTCTTCTCAAGAACCTTTCTTCACCTACGATCGTGTGACACGACGATGGCTATAGCGATTGCGTACATTATAGAAACATTCAGCACACGATAAGGGACAATTTTTTTTATATTTCAAATTTTCGATAGCTTCTAAAATACACTGATCATCAATCCTGTAATTGATACATCCGCATGAATTTTTAATTTCAATATAAGACATAGTGGTAGATGAAACTTCACTGGTCTGTGCAACTCTATCAGTTTTCTCAGCACTAGAAGCACAATATCCTTCATCACTGTCTGAATTAAATTCTACCAAGCTTGAGGTAGATTGCATTGCGGTAAATAACAGAAGGATTCTCCGTTAACGATCCTTCGCCTTTATCTGTTCTATGATCCTCATAAAAATGCATGATACTTTTACTAGTGTCTAATATCATAGCTAGGTCACAACTGTGCACAATAATTTTAAAAGTAAATCAAGATTACACATTATGATCAATTTTCTAAGTAACAATATTGAACTGGTTTTGTAACCACCTGTTATAATCAAAGAATGTTTATAAACAACTAGTGCGTTCACAAGCATAACAATGGCACAAAAAATAAACGAACACCTGCAGAGTAAAATTCTTAGAAAAGCCTGAGCATGTGCTAACACGCTCCAACCATGAAAAGAAGCAAAACAGTATGCTCTATCTTACTCTGCATTGACCCTTTCTTAAAGTAACAAAAATTCATTCAACTGGCGCCGCTGTCAATCAAGCGGCAGACATAGCAAGAATTCTGGTTAACACCTGCATACTCGAATTCCAGAGAACATCAGGGGGGTGCGAAACAACAATAAACACTTCTACCCGAGAAACAAAATTGTAAAGGAAAGAAATATTGCTCCAATCATACCAAACAACTCTGTGCATGCTAAAATTGTGACCCCGAACATCGAAAGATATAGCAGATAAAATTAGTTGTGCATCGGATCCTCTACATGTAAGACACAACAAGTGTGTGCTGCGCGATGACGGGAAATGAGGGAGTATTCTTCGTCAAAATAAAATTATGATTCTCGCCCCTAAAGTAAAATGATGTCCTTAATAAAATGCTGTAATAAATTTAACTTCTCGTATTATACGAACGTTTGTAAGCGACGGCGCAGGGCAAGCAAACGGCGAGCTATGGCGGTGAACGCGAGCGACGACAGGATATTCATATCGGGGCGTTGGCGACAACAATACAACAACATGGCGGCTGCGAATTGGCGGATGAAAATTAAAAATAATGATAATAAGAATAATAATTATTTTCTTATCACTATCTCGTTTTCTAATAAATATACAAACTGCTAAATTTTATGGTACCTTCCCTTACTTCTATACAATACCTCATACCAATCACAGCCTGCCAAGTCTAATGCTTAAGGCTACAAACCGTTTTGAAATTGTACGAATGTTGGACCTCTCCTACTCACCTATATATCAAATTTCCTTTTTTAGCTTCGGTGGTTTGAGAAATTGGTTTTTGGCCGGCCTTGTTGATTTAAAGATGGAGAGTTTTAAAACATTTCTTTATAAGGTCGTGATCTACTCGTAATAGTGCATCTTCATACCAAATATCATTTCTCTAGCTCGAACGGTGTGGAAAATGTTTTTTGGGCAGGCATTTTGAAACGAGGAATGAGACTTCTTCAAAATATTGTAATATTTTTCTAAACTACTCTTGACAACACACCTTTATGCCAAATTTTGTATCCCTAGCTCTAACGGTGTTGAAATTAAATTTCTGGGGTCCGCCATTTTGGATCCGAGATGGTGTCTTTGGAGACATTTTGTAATATTTTCGTAATCTGCTAGTGATGCTGTACAGTCAAACTAAATTTCGTTTTTCTAACTTCAACCGTTTAGGCTGCGTAATGTAAGAAAAATTCATTTACGCGGCCATTTTGGATCCAGGATGACGACGTTTTCTAAATGTTGTAACATTTTTCTAAGCTAATCTTGATAACTCACCCTGTGCCAAATTTTGTATCTCTAGCACAAACTGTGTTAAAAATGAAGATCCAAGATGGCGACTTTTTAAAAAAAATTGTCATATTGGCTTAATCTACTGGCGATGATGTACCTCCATACCAAATCTCGTTTTTCTAACTCCAGTCGTTTAGGCTATGTAACGGATACTCCAAACTTCCGTTTTTTAGGTGACATACTAGTTCTTACAGATTGAAAAGTGATGATAGAAAGTTACATTCAAAAAAAAAAATGTTTATATAGATGAGAATAAAAGATAAGGATTATTTTCACATTACAATACCTTGTAGCGAAATGTTTACTGTATACCAGTGGCCGCCTATCCTGACACAAGTTTTTCCACCCAGCGGCAGTAGCTCAATTAGCACTCGGAAGCTATTGGTTCATTTTCAGCGGCTTGCCATCTTGACTGCAGTTTTCCAGATTTTTCTTTTGCCACCTGAGGCAAATCCTGGGTTGATACCTTCAACTTAGGCTCTGGCTGATACCTCCCGCTCTGTCCTCTCCCTTATCTCGGTCTGAGCCTTAAATGGCTGAAGGTTATAAATAAATTTATCTTATTCCAGTTTCCAGTTTTCCAGGATTTTCCCCTCAGTAGCACCAGACAAATGCCGGAATGGTATCTACAAGGTAGGCCCTAGACAACTACTTCATAACATCCTCTGCCCTACGCTATCCCGATCCGAACCTGAGATACCAAAAGGTCATAAATAAATTATATCAATTTAATGTTTATTGTATCTACAAATGTAAAATTTCCCAAATTTATTTTTTCTCTGCAGGCGAGGCATCTTCTTTATTTATAAAAAATGTTTACAACCTCCTCCCAGCATCTCTGCTTCAATTCTGTGTTTGAATATTCTTCAGCTATAATTTCACATACAGCAATCCTTGACTGAACTTCGGTTACGTGTATGAAGTTTTCCGTGTCGAAGTGTGCGTTTTCTACTTCGATGTTCATCTTTAAAATGCAAAATTGTCAAATAAATGTGCCTCTGGTGGCTCGGAAAATCGCTCTCGTGTGAAAGCCTTCATTTAAGACAATGGAACGACGTGGTGGCGCTGCCAACTTGGTGGCTTGGAAAGTCGCAGGATCCCGCAACCCGAATTCTTGACGCGCCACCAAAGGTGGACAACACCGCGCTCCTGGGTTTTCTCGCGGTTCTCCTACTTCCTCTCAATTTGTCATTCCACCATTTCATCATTCTCATTTGTCTCCCTTCACCCCAAGGAGACAATCGTGGGTCCCTAAACTAGAGATTCATTCATTCCTATCTGTACACAAAAGAAAAAAATAGATTTGTTTTTGATACAAAAAAATAGATTTGTTTTTTGATACTTTTATCACTCCATTTGTATTGAAATTCCCTCGGGAGAAATGTTTTGCAATCATCACTTGGCATTGCCTATGCAAGTTTATTATCTAATTATATTCAAAATAAACTAAGTAATTGTTTCAATCATCGCACCTTCCTGTCATATTTAAAGCCGGTTCGCCACCCGAAGTTGTCTAACTTTTCGCTACTTCTTTTATCATTCCATCTCACTGTAGGTGAAAGGAAAAACAAGCCTTGTTTTGAGATCTGACTTATCAGTCATCTGATCTATACAACATGAGGGAGGGTTCTTCCTGAGAGTGCGAGGGAGGGAGGAAAAGCAGAACACTGTCACTGCACGAGGCGGACTGCGGAAGGGACATGCCAGCCCAAGTTGTAAAACTCTAACTGTTGCCACTTCTTAAAGTCAAATCCTAAACTGACTTATTACATATATTAAAAATGTGAGATATACCATTCATAGGTATGTATCTCCTCTAGATGTGGTTAAAATTTGAACTTTGTAACATTAAAAATAAGGGAGAAAACTGTAAAAAGAAAAAAAAACATTGCAACGCTTTTTAAATGTGATAACGTTCGAGGGACTTTAGAGCACCAGAGCACCTTAAGTGTAAGGTATACCCAACTAGGAACTAGGAGATCCAGGCTCGAGTTCCGGTCACGGCGACTGTCAATTTTTCTGTGTTCATTTCAAATATCTGTCATCTTTTAAAAAAATGTGACGTCAAATGTAAAAGGAGGAGGAGGAACACCAACACTGGTATTAATTAGAGTCCAGGAAACAAAAGAAAAATCTTAGACAAAACAAGCATAAATATGTTTGTAGTATAAACTGAAGGAGAATCCTATGACAATTACCGGTGATTCTGACCGGTGAGATATCACCAGTCCCCCATGGGATATCACCATATATTCTCAAGACCATATACAGCCCCCCAAATAAATATTTTGGTTAAATATCGATAGAAATCGTGCAAAACTTCACTTATACCCTTCAAATATTGACTTTACACCGACCCAAATAGAAAATTCTGGCGGAATCCCTGCAATTGCAACA
>JAGDQP010017827.1:0-12317 GCA_022664845.1 Lepisma saccharinum | reverse complement strand
ATATATATATATATATATATATATAGTTTAGCGACTATTTACAATCAGTATGCATATTGCAAGTGAAGATAAAGAAATAGTGGAAATCTGAGTGAAATATGTCCAATTTCACAAAGTACACGGAGCGAAATAAAAAAAATTCAAAAATCTAAGTGATACAAACAAATGGAAGCTGTCTTTGATTTAAGAAGTAAGTATACGGAATATATATCTCGGGCTACCCGAATGGTCAAAACAGTGAAAGAAAAAGTGACGGACGTGAAACTGGCTTGGTGTGAGCCAGAGTTGCGTAAAGGCCTTAAAAATTAAATTCATATTTAAACACTTCACATCCTTTGTACGTAACTGAAGACAGTACACAAATCGGTGAAGCATTCCTGAAGATATGTCAAAATAAATTTTACCAAAGAGGAAAAACTTTTGTTATTAACTGTCAATGGGCGCAGAAAAAGGAAAAGATGAAGCAGTTGCTCTTGCATCATCCCGACAATCGTCTGGTAGGGCTGGATAAAAAAAAAAAACTTTTCAAAGCCACACTTTCCTTAAACAATTCGTACTAAAAAGTGAAAAAAATAATAATTTTGTTTATGTATGACTAAATATATTTATGTGTGATTAAAAAGAAAAGCATGGGCTGCACCCTCATATACAGTCACTTTATAAATTATTCAATTGGCGCACTGCTTTTCTTTTTAATTACACATAAATATATTTTTTATGCCTTTACTTTCAATAGGTAATCACCGACACTAGGAGCAGGTGTACCCTTACTTTCTTAACCCTCTTCTCCAAGCGTGCCTTTACCTTTTCTAAACCACTTCGAGCACTGTATTTAAGGATACTTACATTCTTCTGTTTTATTGGTTTAGAGCTTTGGTTACATACATATTTAATGTCAGGTGCATTTAAGAAATAATAATCTTGAATCATTTTAATAATTACCTCTCAAGGATGTTCCTCTAATAATTAATGTTCCTCTAATCAGATTTGATGTTTTCACGCCAATAATTTTCCTCGATTACTTCGCGTGGCCTTACTACAGAGAAATATCCCCGAATATTCAGATGGAAGTACGAATTCTTTTTCTTGTTCTTTGTGTATGACTGACGTTAGATTCATTGAACTCAAGGCTGCCTAGTACCCGTCTTGTTTACGCCACTGTTCATTCCATCATCATCAAAATCCTATAATCATCACATTATTTTATACATTGATATCACTAGGCAAATAAGAACTAACTAATTAATTATGCAAAACTGAGAGCTTAAAGTACTTAGCCATTTAATAAAGCTAGATATTACAATATTCATGAGTTACGGTAACTCTTGTGTTATAATCTTTGTACATGACTGCTTTAATTTTTATTTATTAATAGCCTGTATGCGGAAAGACTACTAAGCGAGTGCTTCTAAGTAGGTGATTACTTGATTGCTTTCCTGTTCTGCATATGTAAGCAAAATTACTACCAGTAAAGAAACAAAAACCAGATCATGTTTGCTCGCCTTTCATCCTCCGATCCTTTTTTGTCTCCGTGCATGCACGACCACTTTCTAATCTTATATATAATAATGTAGTGGGAGTAGCATTTAGCATGTACTCTCGCTGTCCTTAGTATGAAGCACCTTGGCTTTAGTAGCTAATTCTAAAAAAAAAAAAGTAATAATACAAGATAGGGTTCAAAAACCTCAAGTCAATTACGTGCAAGTAGCTTTTCATTCCAGTCCTGCTATCACATACATGTCTTTCTTTCTCTCTCTATTGGTATATTTGCATGTGGATGTGTACGTCTCTCTTTCTCTCTCTCCCTCCCTGTGTGTGTGTGTGTGTGACAGAGAGAGAGAGAGAGAGAGAGAGACGAATCCCGACCAGGACGCTGGTGAATTTTATTCAGTGCTCCCACGGTTGACGCTCTAAGGTGCAGTCAGCCTCTTATCAAAATGTGTTCTTGCTAGTCCTGAGCTGGCACCTTGGGAATAAAGATGGTCGAGCTTGGGACTGACTATCATATGTGACTTCATGCCGCTACTCAACTTTAGATATGATATAATATTTACAGATAGGATATTATGAATTGAGATAAGGGGGAATATTCTTCGGAAAGTTGCAAACCTCACTATGGAGGGGGGGGGACAAAACTGTATTGCCAGGGTTGTAGCCAAATTCTTCTGTACACCAGTAAGATTAGTTTATCGATTTAGCTTTGAAAGAAAAAGAACAAAAGCCTAATTGATATAGAGTAATTAAAATGTAGAGGAGAAAGTGCATTCAAATTCAACATTCTCAATTATGTATGCATAATTGATTTTGAACATTCTCTTCCTTGACGCAGAGAATTTGCTTTGTTAACAAAACAGTAGTAATAATTGAATTACTTCAGGTGAGTTATAATTGTGATAATTAAGTAAAATCCCCGATGTGTATACATTTAAACAAATTGTAGACACAGATCATAAAAGAAAGCACCAATAAAACCTACTCTACCGTCTTTTCATTAGGAAGATAACCAAATCCTATAAGCATAAAATTAATTAGTAAGCTTTTCAAACCACTGTTCATATTTTATTTGCTTCAAAGAAAGGAACTGTTTCACTCACACAGTTTTTCATGGAGCTTTGCAAACACTTCACAGAGAACTACGATTGATTACTACCTTCAACTATACCGTTCTTCAAGATTTTTAGTTAAAGTTTCAAGCTTTATAAATGTGTTACATTTTTCCTAATTAAGTTGGAATTCCGTTGATAATTCAAGTTGTCCTTTTTATTCTGGAACTGTATACGATCTTTATTCAGATGCCAATTGACTAGTCTAGTCTGATGCCCTACAGTCTCTTTGTTCTTAAACAAACTCAATTATATTATACAGTGTGTTTAAAAAAATAATTCTCATAAATTTAGAACGTACACAGAGAAATAGCCTACATTGTTATATGTTTGCGCATTTCCTCCAGTAAAACTTGCTTTCCTTCCCGTTAGATGACTGTAAATTCAATGCATTATTTTCTTAAACATTCTGGTAAATGGAAAATCTATGATTGCTTCAGGTGTTCCTATTAGATGAAATGTGGCCGTACGAACTAATCATAAACTTGAATTTATCAGAATGTTTATGAAAATGAGCCACCTCAGATACATCTAACGGAGAGATAAGAAACTTCTTCGAAACCAGAAATAAATATGTAGTTATTTATGAATGCAGCCTATGTCTCTGTACAGGTACTCTGTAGTTGTATCTTTGGATTTCATTAAAGTTTATTGAGGGAGTGCGATGCGTTAAGAAAGAGAGAGTTCCATGTAAGAATTTTATTGTCAAGGAATTACCATTGCTCAATAATCAAAAACTGAAATCCCTTCTCAGCTGCATTCTTTAATCATAAAGTTGGCTCAAATGTATATTAGGAACAACTTTGGCTATGTCACAACATCTTGCGTCATTAATTTATTATTTATTGAGCTCGTATTACGTCATTTGTGACGCCGTTTAGCCATTTTTGGTGCGTCTAGCTCTGAAACTGAACATGTTTCGAAATATTTTTAAAAGTACTTTTTTCTTGTTGCGGTCTGAAGACTCCCTGGTCAATTTTTTTTAATCATCCTGTATGTTTCTAGTCATTAAATCGCAAAACAATAATAAAAAAATAGCACTGACACAAACATATTTTTGAAAGGTCTCCAGCGTCTCTTTTAATTCTAGCGTCTGTAGACTCTTCTATGTTGCTCACTTGTGGTGTATGCGTGATCATTTTGCTCCTGCATAGCAAGATTAAAATATGACAATGTCCGTAGTGCCCGTTGTTTCTTAGTCACCTTACTACCATAAGTCAATTTACCAGTACTTTTTAGTGACTTCATTAGTGTTTGCTCTATTAGCAGGTCGCGTCTAAGTCGCCTCAAACTGATTTGTTCTACGAATGATACAAGAGTCATAATTAAACTTCTTGTAAACATCTGGATGGGTAATTCCCAATTCACTCATATGTTGTAATATAAATGTGAGTAGATATTAGATAGTTGTAAAGAATGGCTGCAGCAAATATTGGCATAGCATCGGAAACAGCACGCAAATGAGTCAACCAGGATCCAGTTCGATCCCGAGCTATGCTTAACATTTTCTGATATCCTACCCATAAGTTACTTGTTTTTGATGTTCGCTAAGTTGCATTTTCTTCTTACGAAGTTCGTCATAAATCCTCGTGGAGATGGTAATATCTTTGACATTGATCTTATCTTCTAACAGACTTATTCTTCTGCCTCTTGTATTAGTGCATCAAAGTCAGGACTTTCATCTGAGATTGACTGGACTTATCCACTAGAATGCTCTTTGAACTGATTTACCTTTCATCCTGTACATCACTACATTTTCACCATAAACTAACTCAAGGATATGTTTTAGTCCTGTCGCCTCCATCAGTGTACCAATTGCTCCAAGCAGATTCATGAATACGTGAAAACTACCTACCATCAGAATGATGTTTTTAATTGACTGTTCTGCGGTGCAACGCTAATGATCTCCTTAGCTTTCCAATAGAATGGCGGGACAAATATTATTATCGGAGATGTGTACATAATGTCGACTGGCTAAGTTACTGAGGAAATTTAGAGTTGAGAAAATGCAGGTTTTGTCAGCAAGATATATGGGCAAATAGTGAACAGAAGATGGACCAGGATGCATACAATGTTCATGAATTAGGTGCATCGTACCCTACCAGGTAGGAACTGGATGTTTGAAATGGAATGATGATTCTAACAACATATTGATTGTCATGTCACTGTTCTGGATACTGGGAAGCTGTTGAGACTTGATGTTTCGAAAGGTACCAGTGACAAAATTGTATTCAACAATTGGTGATGTCTCTACAACATCTAACTCCGATTGTAGTCTGTCCATATGATGAATCTTCTTCCTTGTTGGTGTTAGCGCAGCTATCATACTCATGCCATGGAATGTACCTGTACCATCTATAGTGAAAATATTGTGTGCTATATTGTTACTCGCAAACAACAATGATATGTCCAAGTTGTTAATGTCTTCCTCTAATAAGTCTGGTGTGATGGAATCTGCTGCATTCCTCTCAAAGCCTTGGACTTCGCTATACAACGAGCAATAACTCATTTTATTAAGAGAGTCAATTAGGAACTTGAATCGATATAAATGGTAAACTTGCACTGTTAGACCAATCTCTAACGGCGCGACGATAACTCTTCTTGGCCTTACAGCTTGTGCTGCACTGAGAATTTTGTGTTTACGCCCACAAACATTAGTTGTAACTAATCTTTAAGTGTCTCTGGAAGGAAATTTATTGCAAGTCAAGTACAAGATTCCTCAGTCCTTGGGTACTTATCTGTGATAATTGGCGCAAATGATTTAATATCACTCTCGATCAATCTTGCTTGCTAGTGTCTGGATTATCGCTGTATTTTGTGCTTCCTCATAATTTTCTCGCTTCTGACTTTTGTAGAAAGATCGAAGGATAATCGAAGTGTCTTCTTTAAACGTCACTATGTCGTGCAATCCCATTTCCTCAGCTATGAAAATGGAATCTCCATAATGTTCCTTTAGATAGGCAGGCGTGTAAGTTAAAGAAGCATGATTACATAAAAACTAGTTCATTTTTCTATGACGATCTGAGATAATTATTTGTCCATCGTCATTTCTTTCTAAATAAACACACATCGCACAGCCTTCGATGTGACAAGGGTAGATATGCTTTGTAATGAATCACACTTGAACTCCAACAAGATACACTTTTTCACTTCGCTCTACCTGATTTCCTTCCTACGACGTTTCCTAAACAAAAAGCGTTACTCTTATATTTTCGAGTATATTCTTTGAGCTTGATGATTGAGCTTGATGGGCACAAATGTTAAGTTTTGGGACTCTGGGCTCTATAAGCTTTCCAACGATGTATAATTCATTATTCTATCATAATTAGAACGTGCACAGTACCATGTATATTAAGTTCTTTTTTCTTCTTCGAAATCCCGAGAATACGAAGTTCGGAAACGTCATTTTGACCATTTCCGAATTCCAATGATCAGATTTTGGTAGACTTTATTTCTATTATTCACTACATCCAGTTGATTCATAAACCGTTGAGAAACCTTTTGTTAGAATTTTCTGGGTGTTCGGATAGTTTCATCCGCAAATGGACTCGACTATTACGTGCAGCAGGAATCGCGACGTCAAAGAAAGTGACAGATATTTCTGTTAAGGTGAAGATGCGACGTAAGGAATTTATATAAGCGAAATTAATTAAGTATATTGCATTGCCTTTCAAACATCGAATTCATTTTTTTTAAAAATATTATATTTTAAGGTAGAAGTATTGCTACTTCTTAACCTAATATTGCAGAAACACGGAACTTTTTTTTTATTATTTACAATTTGTCTAGTTATTTGTTTATCCCACGGCTCACCAATAGATTAGTTCCTGATTATTGAATTTATCTCTTGGTTTTCAAGAGAAGGTGAATATTTGAGATGCGTTAAAGAAAAGGAAGCTAATGTGGCAACAACGTTGGTTGCTTCGCACGAGTAACTCACAACGAGCAACAGGTGGCACACCAACTGTTTTCCTTTACAGGAGTCTACCCGCACTTCACCAACACATGGCCCACTGCATCTGCAAATGATCAGTTGGCTCTGAAAATCTTTCTGCAGTGGCTCAGAATAATGATATTGCTTCTCTGTTCTTATACATTGGTTTCCTTTCGTAAAACATTTTTTTCATTACTTTCTTTTATTTTTTTGAGTTCAAACTTATTACTAATGTTATTCAGAAGAAATTCGCACCTGTACACTTGAGACCATTTCTTTCACTTCCATTTGGACTACTTAACTAGTAAAAAAAAAGAGGGGGGTGAGTCACACATCACAATGGGACTTGTAAAGAAACATATCAACATATCTATACCTCAGACAGAAATAAGGAAAGAATTATCGACTTTTGCTTGTCTGTAATCTCCGCCGTTATGTACCTGTTCAGTGGTGGACTTTGGTGGATTTATAAAGTATGCAAATGTTTGCATAACTATGTTGACGGTTGCAAAAGTTGGGATCTTGATGTGATGCCCAGTTGCGGGAGATAACTAAAAATGGTCATGAATGGAACAAGCCGTGGTGTCTATGGTTTAGCAACATAACTGGATGTACTTTCATGGTAATTATTGTACCAATTTAGAAGTTCTCATTAAAGAAATGTATATGAGATCATGCATCTTAATATTGGTTATTTTTTAACGTTAAGTTTGGCTCTGTATCATCTACCCAGATTAACCTACTGTAGCTTCCAAGATTAATGCACACGACAGTGGGATATTCTTTAGATACTCCTCCGCCTAACTTCAGGTTAACATACGTGAGTCAAACCTAATAAGATCACTTTAGATTAAAGGAGTAATCGTTAACCTTTTACAGATAATTTTGTCAATATTCTAAGTTTCATAAACATTGACACCAGTAGAAAAAAAGTATTCAGAAATAGAAAAAAATACTATGTTTTCTTCGAGCATTGAGCACAAAAAGTCATGTAATTATAATAGAGCAATATACTGTATATTACTTGAACGCTCGATTAGTATCTGAAACTAAAGTCAAGTAGGTTAGAAACAGTTAACCTTCCCACATAGCAAAATGTCGTCCCAGGAATATCTGACGGATCTCCTGGCAGGATATCGGGACGTCCGTAGGACGTCCTGTTTAAGTCCCGTTTACATCCATGGGACGTATAGTTATAATTAATCCTTCGTATAACTCTACGAAGGCATATCCTTCGTATAGTTATAATTAATTAAATAATAATAATAGTAAGGTCGATTTAATTTATAGAAATTCCAGGTAGGTAATCCCGCACGGCTTTCCGGGGGACATCCAGGGGACCTCCATACGGGATGAACTGTTTGTATTGCCCACAGAGTTATCCCACGGACGTCCTTAGGACATCGCTATGGGAGCTTGAGAAATCTGACGTTAATGGGATCTAAATGGGACGTCCCAGGGATGTACTTTGCTATGTGGGTTACTTGTCTATTTCCGGTTTAATCCGAAATGAACCAGGCTATCAGTTCTAAGGACGCCATATCATGTACGCGCTGGCAGTGTGTTTTGTTTTCGATTTGTCTAAGGGCTGGTTTCATGAAAGCTTGCGTTGCTTGCGATTTGGGTGAGTAGCCAATTGAAACACGTGTTTGATTGTAAGGTAAGTGTAACACGTGTTTCAATTGGCTATTCACCCAAATCGCAAGCAACGTAAGCTTTCATGAAAATCATATCTAAATAAGAAATAGTAATAATTTTGCACTTTTCCATTGGATACTCAGCCTAATCGCAAACGATGCACGCAGCTAGCGCGTACATGAGAGGTGGCCTAACTCAGTTTTTTTTTACTCTTGTTGTTGTTTTGTCGTCTGTTTTCTAATGTCTTAATTCTTGAGTTATGCAAATTCTGAACTGAACATATAATAAATTACCCTATACATAATATTCACATTATTTGCATGAATTGAGACACCAATAAAGAAATGGGCTAGACAGCGACAATACACATAAAAATACTGACAAGGGAAGTATTTGGGTTCGAACAGGATTTTTTTATAAGATTTCGTATATATATTCGTACCCCCGGGAAGGATGCACGCCGACTTCGTATATATATTCGTACCCCGATGGTGATAATGCCTGCAAAGTAATTCGACCATGTAAGGTCGCGTTTGTCCGCTACAGGGCGTTAAAGTTGAGCGGGGGGGGGGGGGGGGGGGACATCCGCTGCAAAGGCTCCAAAAGTTTCTGTTTGATTCATTACTCAAAATATCTACATGAATATGACAATGTTGACAAAGACTTCAAGGCCACAATACCGTTTAACAAATAGTTTGGCAGATATAGGCCAGTATTTGTCTTCGCAAATGTGAGTGAGGGCTTTCCACAAAGTGAGTAAAACAGAAGGGAGAATCACAATAGTCACACAGGACAAGAGACATGTCAAGCACACGCCAAAAATGATACTAATCTCACACAAAATCTGAATTTCGGGAGTGGGGTCCGGATTCTCCCTCTACGTACGTCCCTATCCGTAACTGTCAGCAACTTCAAGAGTGTAAAATAAAGTGACATTTGACATCGTGCCCATGGAGTGTGATTTTCAAAGTTGCTCTGTGTGCCTATTTTGATTCCCCCTTACTCACTTTGTAGAAAGGTTTCACTTGCATTTGTGAAGACAAGTACTGGCCTATAGACTGGTCTATCTACCAAACTATTTGTTACGCGGTATTGTGGCTTTGCAGCCTTTGTCAGCAATGTCAGGTATGTCCATGTATATATTTGGAGTAATAAATGCCTTTTCGAACTGAAACTGCGGGAGCCATTGCAGCGGATGCTCGGGCTGCTATTTTATTTCCAGTCTAGTTTTTGAAACTCTTCGTTTTTATTGGCCAATGAATGTGCATGACACGGTGCTCCAAATGGAGATATCTGTAGTAGCAAACTACCACAGTAAACAAGTTGGAGAAGAATATGGCTTCGCCCCCACCCCCACCCCACCCCCCGCGGCCGACGCCACCCAGCTTTCTTTAGACGTACCGTGCCCCTCTTGCACACTTCGATTTGCTCGGTGTGCATCCTGCTCTGGTATATACATCCTAGCTTTTAGCAGCTAACCTACACGTTCCCATAGTCACTAATTAAAAATAATCTACGAAAAGTGCATGAAAGCAATTATTAATTATAAATTTGAACACGTAAAAATATATTTTGTAAGAAGAAAAAATCTTCATGAAAATCAGCCCTGAGAAATAACGAAATCTGATCTCTAAGCAGCCTGCGCTTCACTTGGTATTGAATGTCCCTGAAACATGTATGCAAGGAGTAACAGAATTTGACCGACAGATTTGGAGGAATGACAGTACATCAAAAAGTTAAAAAAAGACTTAGGCCGCCTACCGCTAAACGCGTTCTTCGCATGCGATTTCTATGAATAGCCAATAGAAATACCGAAACAAGTATTTCGATTGGCTACGGATCCAAATCGCAAGTGAATCTTACAACTCACGCGTACATGAAAAGGTGGCCTTAGTGACCGGGGTGGAAACTACGCCATGTTTTGGATCTACAGTAAGGTGCCACTAATGCTCTTTTCGGTGACACTAAAATTTTGTACATGATTTTTTTTCTTACTTCGTACATAAATGGTAAAAAATTCTGTTGGAGATTCAATCTCTCCAAAACTATTTTCTTTGGCCTTTGAGGAAGGGTTGCAAAATATAAACTGGGATGAAATTGGAGTCAAAATCAATGGCGAATACCTGAACCACCTAAGATTCGCTGATGATATAATCCTATTTGATTCAAGTGCAGAAGAACTTCAAACCAGAATGGAAGAGCTGAGTAACAAGAGTTCGAAAATAGGACTTCAAATTAATTTAAGTAGAACAAAAGTAAGGTAAATCAACATGCTGCGAAGAAAAAAATAAAGATTCACGGAGAGAATAGACATAGTTGATGAGTTCATCTCTGGAAAGGGTCTTCTTTAGTAAGTCGGGGTGCTCATCAAGTTGATCACTGAAAGTTTTACACGACATATTAAAGCTTATTTTTACTATTAACATTACCTGAATGGACTCAGTTTTCATTTGTCACTTTTCCTCCAGGAAAAATTGTTGTAATGGGTGCACAAGGGATTCCGCAAAGCTAGTAGGCGATTCTCTGAATTTTACTGAACTAAAGGTGGGTCGAAATGAACATGAATAAGTCAACTTTCCGTATGAGTAAAGATGACATACGTATTCACCATAATGCAATAACATTTTCGTTCATTGTTAAGAAATAAACAAAATATTTGTTGAAAGTGTGTAATCCGTATTCCTGTTTCTTATAACCCTGTGCATTAATATAAGATCGCTTGTAATATGAAATCTGTTGGAGATATCGACTTGCTGCAAATGGATTATTGTTACTTGGTCGAAAGTCGTTCCATTCATGCTCATTTTGACCCACATTTAGTACACAGAATTTCTGGGAATCTCGTACTTCCGTTGCGTACCAGCTACACAAATTTGAAATATGAAAATCCCCCGGCCCCTCCCATAAAGCAGGCTTAAAGTCTTTCACAATACCATACTGCACCAGCTCTACGATGGAAAAATGAAATTAAATACGCGCGCCACTATTTAAATATGGATTTAGCACGGCTATTTGACAAAATTTTCTGTTCCGCTCCAACATGGAATTCAGTGTGGGACTAACCAGCGCATTATTTCGATTTTTGACATATATTTATAATAAACACCTTCTATTTGAATTTGGAATCTACTGTATAAACTGAACGCATTGAGAGTGTTTTATCATTCGTTACTCATAATTCAATTTGCATTATATGGGACGAGCTATGAAAAGTCAGCGATAAGTCTTAGGAATGAAGTCCCACGAAAACTCTTCCGAGGATAGGGAAGGTTGCAGAATTTTGGGACCATCACGGCATTTCTCTGGAGAAACTTAAGTGTCTGTCTCAAGGTTTGAAAACAGCGATTCTGAAAATTTCTAACAGCTAAGTAGGTTTCTGCTTCCAGTAGTGGGCGGCGCTTACCAGTTGTCAATCCGTACGTAAGCCCTAAGGGTTGCCATAAATAAGTTAGTTTCTGAACTTTTCGGGATAAATAGATCTTTTAGCTCTAATAACCACATTTACGCTCATAGTATTCACGTTTACACTCATAGTATTCATGAAAGCGCTTACAGTTATAGTGTTCAAGTGACATGTTGTAAGAATGAAGCAGCCCATGAATGCTCGCTATTTGAGTCGAAACTAAGTAAAGAAAGAAAATAAAAAGTGAAAAATACATATTATTGTGCTACAAACCCTGAGAATATAGTTCTTTAGAAAAACGCTTGTATGTAAGGGACTTGAGGTCAGATCAGAAGGCTGAAACAACAAGATTAGTTTATTAATTGTTAACTTTTCAGTTGAATCCGTTACCGTTTTTCGAAAGAAAAGTGGAAGATTTTTATTACTTGTCAGAAGAAAAAGAGTATCAAAGGTGTGGTTGTTGAGAGAGAGAGAGAGAGAGAGAGAGAGAGAGAGAAAGAACCTTTCAATGACTGACTACTTAGCCGCTGGTGACAACCATATGGTTTCTATTTTATTTAGTGTTTCCCAAAGGTCGGCGAGAGGAAATTTCTGCGGGCAGGATGGCTGTGAGTAGGTGGGGGTGGGTTGGGAAGGTTTGGAAGGGCGCTGTTTTCTTTTTAGCTTTTGGAAATATTAGTGGAGAGCACGTAACCTAACGTTGCCGAATAAGGTCTTTTGACAATGTATGCAAGCAGTG
>JAGDQP010017826.1:3269-30905 GCA_022664845.1 Lepisma saccharinum | reverse complement strand
AAAAAAAAAAAAAAAAATGGGGAAAAATTGAATTCAACGACTCGATTATACACTCCATCTTTTGGTTGGTTTGCGTTGGCTGTGTTCCCCCCTTCGTTTTTTCCCATCGTCCTCTATAGAACAGAATCAGTCAGACCGTGCGTTTGTGTTAGTATGTGATTCCTTCTTTACAACATACAGTTTCATCGGAAGTGAGATGGTGACTCTATATATATATATGTGTGTGTGTGTGAGTGTGCTTACGACTTCTATTTTTGGTTACCCTATTGTTGTGCTGCGTTTATCTAAATTGCCCCCCCTTTAACCCCTATGTCCCACACCGCCCTACTAACTTCTGACTTCAGCAAGAGTAACAGCGCCTTTGAATCAGATCGACGACGTGCAACCCGCTGAACCCCCAAAGTGGGAAGGAAGAGAGGGATGTTCTATTTTTTTTTCTGTCAAAAAATACTGTTTAAACAAACACTGTTGCCAAATAATGTAACCAAGAACAATCTAATAAAGAGTTGCAAAAATTACTATGACTTTGAATCATTTTAGTTTGTTTAAGCAGACGGTTTATGGTAATTAGTAACTGCGTAAGTACTTTAGTTAAAAAGCAAACCGTATATTAACTGCTGGCGGAGGTCTTCACTCTTCAGTAACCAAACGAAAGTTACAGTACATTTACTTGACATTGTACTTTTGGAAGATTGATTCCATTTCATAATTCTGTACCTGAGAGCTAGAACCAAGTAAGTCCAATGTTGGCCAAAACGTGATCAAAGCGGTTATGGATAACATTTGGAAGACCTCACATACTGGTTGCTTGATTTGGATTCTTGTTCTAAACCTGTTAATAAGTAAGTTTATTCATTTAGTTTCTACATGAAAGGAAGATTTTTTTCTATTTTTTTTTTTCGAAAATAAAGATTTGTGACTTACGCGCTTCTAAGTCTCAGCTACAGAATTAATTTGGTCATTGTATGAAAGTTCTAAAGCAACAGATAAATAATTTATTTCCTTTTAATTTACTTTTTTACACACTTTTTATTAACTTACTCTGTAATAATGGTACAAATCCTGCTCTGGTACAAATCTTGCAATGTTAATTTAACTAATTTCCCGACGTCATGCAATGATGAAATTTTTGCAAAGCGTCGTAAGTCGGATGACAATATAACATTCCATTGTTACTTTAATATATTTCTACATACGTGTAATTTTAAAAACATATTTTAATGTTTTATTAGTACATACTTCTTTATCCTAATATAAATACTAACCTGCAGCGCGGCTGTGTTTAGCTGGTTGCAGAACACTTTAGGATTTGGGCCACAAAATTTTAGCTGGAGAAAAGGTATAACCCGAAAAGAATAATAAATAAATTAAAAAATATTTTTTAAAAAAACACGCTTTTTTTAAGCAAAGGAAAATGGGCTAAAAAGTAAAAAAAAAAAAATAATAATTATGAATCGGAAAATAAAAGCGTGGGTGCTTTTAAATATTATGGTTTTGTGATAAGGTAAGTCAGAGCACCCACGCTTTTATTTTCCGATTCATAAGATTAATTCAATTTATTAATTTTTTACTGTTTAGTCCCGTTTTCTTTGCTTATAAAAGCGTGTTCTTTAAAATTCTTTTTTTATTGTTTTTTATCTTGTTAGGTCAGAGAAAGCAAATCGCATGGAAGCAAAACAAAGAAAATTGTTGATATGCTAAATACATTATAATTGCGTGTGCTCCGTCCCGTTTCACTTTGTTCAGTCGTGATTTCGCTCTGTATCAAATTCGTCTTCTGCAACTTGATTTTCGTTTTGTGCACAATCCATCACGTCTAAGGGTCAGTTCTACAATCGACCGCTAAGCTTCTAGTCAGCGCTAAGTTGAGGCCAACTCTCATTTTGCGTACTCTCATTGGCCAAAATCAGACTTGGCCTCAACTTAGCGCTGATTAGAAGTTTAGCGGTCGATTGTAGAACTGACCCTAAGGGATGTAATTACACGGCGAACACTCTTGACAGGGATGAGAGTGGTTGTTGAGGTACGATCCTTTTACCTGGTGAACCTGAGGAAACCTCTAGAGAACCGGAGTCAGAATACCTGGTACCGATACCGCTTCCTTTCCAATTAACAGATACCGGATTCAATTCCTGGTTGGAACATATTGAAAGTAGTTGTTTCTAAATTTATTTTAACCAGCTGGTCCCATTTATACAGTGATATCATTCCCGTTCGATGGGAAAACCGTTCGATTCACATTGAATAGGAATCCTCGGGTCATATAACTGCTCCTGAAAAGAAAATAGTTAATCAAACCATCTTTAAATCTACCAAACCATTTGAAGGTTAACAAAACTTTTCTTTTCACAGGTTGATATTTTTATCTTGCATTAAAATACCTTCTAAAGTCAACTTACAATATACGATAGTGTCTCAACTTTGAAAGCCTTATTAAGATGGGACCATTCACGCGCAGGCGCAGTACTGATTGAACCATAAACAAGCTGCTGGGGAATCGTCCCTTTGGAGATTGGTTAGCGTATCGGAAAGTTGATGCGGAGACCAGGGTATATGTATGTGTGTATATGTGTGAACGCATTAGGAAATTTAATAAAATTAGGGACTAAGAGGTAGGTATTCTAAGGACACAACCAAGCAGGAAGAGCTCGAGTTGGGCATTTTCTATATTGAACAAGACTCGATTTGAGACAGTGTGGCATTAGACGCTGTAAATATTGTCTGCTACTGAAATAAAAGCATAAGATTGTCCCTGTGAAACATCACTTTGTACTGTAACTTCAGGAGTAAATTTGTACCGAAAATAATAGCTTTATTAGTTTAAAATGAAAGAAACAGTGTAAAATGTTGAGAATCGCTTTGGGCTACCAGTAATGTTATTTCTTAAAATTACCGACATTCACGTTATTCGCGCATGCGAATTTTGTCTGACTTTTGCCATATATTCCTATCATTTGCAAATAAAACAAGCCACTTTCTCTTATTTTGATTTTGAATTGAAACTGCGATACAAAATAGAGGAAAATCCAATATAGAAGTAGAGAAATATAGACCATCAAATGTATCCAGTAAGAATATTCAGACGCCATTGTAATCAACGAATTTCAATGGCACTATCTCTCTCTCTCTCGATGTAAGCCATTAAATGTATACATTAAACCCTTAAAGATACATTAAAAAAATTAAGTTTTCAATTTCGTATAAAGCGGTCGTAGTTTCGCATTTGGAAAGTTCTGGGTTCGAACCCAACGACCGGTCATGCCGACTGTGAGATTTCTCCACTCAGTTACGCCAGGTTAATTCCGAGATGATAGCTTCAATGCCTGGCTGAATTTCTCTCCCCTATTTTGCTCCACGTGAACCATAAATTCAATGTCAAATTTGCTCTTACTCCCAGTAGCACACAAACGTTGAAAAATGCTGGATACAACGTTGGTACTGAAGCGTAATTTTAACGTTGTATACGTACTTAAATGTCCGCCTTTTCAACGGTTGATTCGACTTTAGAATCAACATAGTCTTCGTCGTCAAGAAGTGGACGTTTCTTAGCGTTGTATATGGCCACGGTTCAACACCACCTTTTTCAACTGGCCAAAAGAAAGCACTGGACCTCTTGAGGGAGAATTACTGATCACAGTTGTTGCTTTTGGTAATTTTTTTCACGTTGATATATGAATATTGTTTGTAAATATTTCATCTGCCTTCAGTGGGATTTGAACCCGCGACCTTCCGATGTGTAGCTCATCACTCTGATGTCCACTTGGCTATGGAGGTAACTTCATAATGACTAATATTTTACTATTTCCTTATGTTAGAAAGACTATCTGAAGTAAAGACATGCGTATCAATACATTGGGACGATGTCTTTTTCTGCCGACTTGATAGACGTCATTCGAACAATCGCTTTGACAGCAGCCAGCACAAATAAAGACGTCGGCTCACTATCATGTGGGGGCATTATACTCATGGATAAGAATAAGGGCGTTAAGAAGTATGGGCGGATTTACTGGGGAGCATGGGGAGCATTGACCTCCCCCTAGTCATTTCAGAAGGACCATGAAAAAAACCGGAATAGCTTCCGCCCTTAAAGTAATTGCCACCAAGGTTCTCTCTCCTAAATCCTGAAATGACTGGGAGGCAATGTCCCCCATGCCCCTCAGTAAAACCGCCCATGTTAAGAAGTGGACGATGAAAACAAAGTTTTCGTCACATAATTCTAACGTTGTATACGCCTATCTTTTTAGCGGTTTATCTGTCTTTTAAGAATGGTTGGAAAGATGGGAGAAAAAATCAGAATGACGAGTTGGGATGGGAGAGAAAAAAAAAATAACGAAGCAACTTTCGCAGTTGTAACACAAGATTCAATCAGCAATCCTTCTAACGAATTCTAGCCTATAAGCATGCCTTTGCTTCAGATGGTCTTCGTAACACAAATCAAGTAGTAAAATATTAGTCATTATGAAGTTGCCTTAAAAGGCTTCTTTTCAACGTTTGTGTGCTACAAGGGAAAGTACTTGATGAACACCTGTTATTTGAATATTGATAGCAGAAGTCAAACGCTTTCTCCATATCAAGTAAAATCTAACTGAAGTTAGTACCACTGCCTACATCTATAAAGAAACATAGCTGTTGGTGAAATCAAGTTGTGAGGAGGTTGAGAATCGAGACTAGTGTTAACAATTCCAGTAGCACTATTCAATCGGGAGAGTGTGCGCGCGGAGAGTGCATGATGAATTGCTGTAACTGTGGCCCCTGGTCTGACTTCCAGTGACAACTATTTAAAGCCCATCACACTTTGCCGGGCGTCCGCCACCATCCACCTTTTTCTCTGTGTAGTAGAGTGCTTATCTGTAACTGTTCGTTCACGGGGTGGCGTCGCTGTTGGAGGGAAAGAGGGGGCGGGAAAATACAGGAGAAAGAGGGAAGAAGTAGAGAGCCCTCCTATTCGAAAATAGTTGGTGTAATTTCCTTTCTTGTTTGGACGTCGACGCTTCGAATAGAAGGGTGCCTGGAGGGGTGGGGAGTTCAGAGGGGGAGGTTGGATTGGCGGAAGAGTGTTGAGAATGGTGTGAGAAAAAGTGACTCTTTCTCTCTCTCTCTCTCCCTCTCCTGCTTTCTCCATGCTTTCATTCTTTTTTTCATTCCGCTCAACAACCCGGCACCTCCTATCTTTCATTTACGGTGAATTTCTTATTCCAATTTCCTCCGGCTGTCACCGACAAAATGACTCATTTTCTGATAAGGTATCATATTCGAGGATGGTTTGGCGGCGGTCGACACGAGAAAATTTTAGCTTCAGAGAGAGAAAATCAAGGGCGGTGGGAGGGGTGGGGAGCAGAACAAGGGCGTACCTATAAGAAGAGGAAGGGGTCTTTTCACTGTCTCCCTTACCTTCTCTTCTATCCATTTACACCAACCAAATTACAATAACCGGCGAAGAACACTCAGTGGACCGAGATGATAGCTTCTCTTACTGACTGGGTTGGGAAACACACGGATGCTGTGTGAGCCAGAGCGAGAGAGTGAAGAAGAGGACCGAAAAAAAGGAGAGAAAACCGTGTTATCCCACAGACAAAAAGCTCGACACGCTATTTTCCAGAGACAGAGTAATAAAAGCTATACGAGAGAAAGAGAACGGTAGCGAATTGCACAAACAGAGACGGTAGGATGGGATGGGAGGATCACAAAATAAAGGGAAAGTAAGGGAATTTTGTAGTCAGTACTACCACAACGTCGAGAATCAAGCGGAGGTACAAAAATAAAATTTTCAAACGGGTGAAAGGGAAAAGGGGACAAGAAGAGACAGAAAGAAAGAGCAATCCCCCTTCCACACGTTGGAGGTTCCATCCACAACAACGGAAATGGAGGACTCAGATGACATCACACTCCAAGTACTGTTGCACGACCTCCACTTGCATTATAAAGCCTTAGCAGCGAAACGTAAACGCGCAGAATGGAGTAAAATACAAGGAAACAGCCTCAGGCAAACAAAAGTAATAAAAGAAGATTTTGCCTAAAAAAATATAGAAGCATGCACATTTTGGAAAGGCAAAAATGTCTGATAACAGAACGAAAAACCAACAGCTCTCATCAAGTGAACATGATCCCATCCCTTTACTTTATAATAATACCCCCTCGCTGTGCACCAAAAGATTTTTAAAAAAAGAAGAAGGTCCAATAACATTGTAGATACCTCATCACATCACAGAGAGGTACCAAATAGCTGTTTGTTGTTGAATTTACAACAAAACGATGAGCAAGCAAAGAAAAAAAAATAGTTCTTTAGTTATATACAAGGGAGCGAGAGCACAGCAGGAAAAAAAAGAAGGGTGCCGTTGAAACGGCAAACACCCAACCAAAGTTTACCTTTTTGGTTTTGGAAGAGAAGGCAAGCTGAATTTTCAGGATAATAATAGCATGCTATCTCATATTCAAAAACCTACTGATGAGTTTGCTCTTGCTCTGTTCACACTACATGTATATAGGATACCTCCTCGTCTATATAAACGAATACGTTTTCATTTTCCATGCATGTATTGTGTGGAGTGGTGTATGGAAAACCCAACATCCAACAAACCTCTCCAGAACATCTTCATGATGAGGGAGCTATTGTTGTCAACTAACAGCTTGAGTGACACCAACAGAAGAGATAAATGGTGTACACGTGACTAACCAATCACTCACAGGAAATTGCACTGTTTCGTTCCTTTCTTTCATCTACCGAGTCATACACTCTCTCACATATAGAAAGAGGAGGAGAGGAGAGTCAACGGAAAGCTGAGAACTTGCTGGAGATACGGTTTTATGCTACAACAAGCATGCAGATTTATGAAAGGGAATGTGATAGAGGCAGACACCTCGCGACACACTTGTTATCTGCATCCGTTATCCTATGATTGTTCTCTTGACATCCAGCGGGTTCTTGTTTTATCGTTTCGAGGGGAGATGAAAGTGGGAGGTGGAGAGAAATTGATGATTCGATTATTCAGTCCTAGTTAGCTGAAAAGATAGAACGTGTATACTTTATCTATCTATAACTCTACAACTATTGTTAGCCTCTTCTTTTTTTTAAAGTGAAAATAGACCATAAAATATCGAAAAACCACGAAAGTGCTCGTGGATAACTTTCAAGTCAAAGAACTATCAGTTAAAGGATAGAATCGGCATTTTATCTTATTTTATCTTAAAGGACAGAAAATAAATTAAAAATCTAACTCTTTCGCGGCAAACAAAACATTTAAATATTGGTGGTGTGCTTATAATTATTTCCGACCTTTCGATTGACGGACTCATCCTTTTTTTTCATTGCATTCTCCTTCAAGTACACTTTTCGAAACCTTCTTTCTCTATTCGTCATAAATAGTCAATATTGACGCTTCTTAGAACACAATACTCAGATGATGGGAAGAAGAATTGATGGAATGAAGAAAGTGGGAAAACCTCAAGAAAACCCAGTCACATGATGTTTGTCCATCACGGCAGGAGCTGGGATCGCTCCGAGCAGCCCACGCAGCAGAGGTCAGCGTTCTACCACTATGCCACCGCGGCCACACTTTTATATTGGACTGTACGAAAGATGAAATAGTTAAGGTTATGATAGTGCTGCAAATATGTCATTGAGATACGTGACCACCCTCTAACGAAGAAATGGATAAAAAGATCTCTACAGTCTTTATCGGTATGTTACCGGTATGTTTGTATAGCCTACCACCCACGGTGATCAAATTTGAGGGAAAGTTACTTCAAATATCCCGTAATGTTTCAGAGAAATGCCAATGTTTGCAGTTATCGGCAGTAATCTAGGAAAAACACTGGGAAATTCTTTCACGTTATTGGAATTTCTCAGCTTTGCACTTCCAGTGTGATTTCAAACATGAACAGTAAGAGAAAACTATTTCTTATCGTAGCCATAAGTCCAATACTGGTCAAGTGTTGGTTGGCAACATCTTGATCGTTTATTTTTGCAGGAATTAGAAATATTTTCAATCACTGGGGATTCCGATCCCTAATATGACAAATCCAAAATCGATTACAACGTGGCGTTAGGTCATGGTAGTGTGTAATTCCGTGGGAGTAACTTACGAGGAAATTGTCTCCGGTAGGACACGAAAATCAGCATGAAACTTCCACAGTGCATTGATGATGTGTTCATATGAACACTCCTGTAGTACTACGTTTCGGAGTCTCGCGGAACGCGAGTTGCAGGACTTTAATATTTTCGAAGTTTTGTTCGGAGCGCCTGAAGTGTAGGCAACACTTCATGCATATGTGTTGTAGCTATGCATTTCTCATTCACTTTTATGTAAACGGTTGCGCTGAATATAATTTAAACGTTAGATTAAGTCATTAATGAAATTAGCGTGTTAATTAATTACTCTGATCCCTTCCAATTGCGAATATTATATAAATACAGGGTGACCCAAAGGAAACTTCCCATTCCTTTAATTTCGTAATCAATTCATTTCCAGCAGGAATCCCGACACACGCCCTTATTAATTTAAGATTGAATGTAACATCGTGGTCAAGCATTGCATGCTACCTCATTTTATTATGGTCTAGTGCCAGAAATGAAATTTTCTTAAATAACAACATGGGTCAAGTGACACATCATGCCAATGGTCTTTAGGTTCTATTTACAAAAGCATGTGGTTATTTACTAATTACTTTGAAAACCTTGCGAGAAATTCCATTTGGAACTCTCAAATATTATAAAGTGAAATATGTAGAATCACCTAAACATTTAGTAATTAAATAGTTGTATATCTCTTCCGCAAGTGTTTGATCGAAAACAGTAGGCACCTCCACAGAGAGTGAAAACAACACAGTATCAGAAAACAGAACAGTATGGTAGTGACGTATTCAACAATTATTATATTTACAGTGTGTGCAGTCGTATACAATTCTTGCTTCCATCACTAGAGTGCGCTGACTATTATATGACTATTCTAAGGCCGTACAACAGTCAGTCTCCCCATTTTAGTGTCTATTGCTAACATTAAAATGTCCACAAAGACACCCATGGATGTGTAACTATTCGAAACTCATAAGCAAAATTAAACATAATTTCAGACCTTTAAGATGCGTTCCGAAAGAGTCCGAAATGTGGTATGCAAGCATATTCAACTCAACACATGAAGAATGCAGTGAAAAACAAATAAACAAAAAAACATGCCATTCCAAATTTTCCGTGGGAGACAGTGATGCAGCCCGGAGTCTTTCTCCATTGTATGATGGGTAACGGAGGGCGCTCATAACGTGTACTATAGTAATTTGTATTACCTCACTTAACAATTGTACGTAATTATGACCTTCCTTACATTTTGTAGTATGGAAGAGTGGTATATTTTCGATCATTTCAGAATGAATTCAATATTTCTAGAAAGGAAATTGGAACAGCACCAACTTTTCCCCTGTAATTTATTGCTTACATATTAGCGAATATAACTATACTATTACAGACATGAAAATATGTTTCTCGACAGGACAAGGCTATTTCCATCCTTAAAAAATGATCAGAACTGTACCTATGTAGGTACAATTCTGATCACTTTACGAAGCTTTTGTAAATAGAACCTAAAGACCATTGACATAATGCGTCACTTGACCCACGTTGTTATTTAATAAAATATTATTTTTTGCCACTAGACTACAATAAAATGGGACAGCATGCAATGCTTGACCACGATGTCACAATCACTCCTAAATCAATAAGGGTGTGTGCCGGAATTTCTGCTGGAAATTAATTGGTTACTAAATTACAGAATGGGAAGTTTCCTTTGGGTCACCCTGTATTTATATAATATTCGCAATTGGAAGGGATCAGAGTAATTAATTAACACGTCAACGTAATCAATAACTTGAATCTAACGTTTAAATTATCTTCAGCGTAACCTTTTATATAAACATGAATGGGATGTGCATAACTTCAATACATATGTATGAAGTGTTGCCTATTCTTCAGGCGTTCAGAACAAAATTTCGAAAATTTTAAAGTCCTGTAACTCGCGAAACTCCGAAACGTAGTACTACAGGAGTGTTCATTTGAACACATCATCAATACACTGTGGAAGTTTCATGCTGATTTTCGTGTCCCACCGGATGCAGTTTCTTTGTTAGTTTAAGTCTTTGGAAATTGATAAAATCTTTTCTGATCCTTTTTATTGTCCCTTTTTGGTGTTTACTTACGACTGGTAGCTTGGTCCAGTCGGTAAGGCGACGGATTTCTAATCACTTGAAACTTCCTTCTATTCTTAATATGCGTAAAAGCTGAATGTTATCTGACTTTATCAGTCAAGTAACTGAAAATTTCCAAGCAGATAGGTTGTCTGGCTTTTTAAAGGAATGTTTCTGAAGAGTTTACATAGTGCATATCAAATTCTATCTGAACGAGACTTCCTTTTCGTAGGGAAATTAGCCTTTAAGGTACACTTCCTTAATCATAAAAATTTATCAAAATTTTTCCTTCGGTATAGTTTGTGTAACCATTTCCTTCATAATTTGTGGAGATAGTACTTATGTTGATGATATGTTATCTTTGGTGTCTCAAATTACAAAATTAACATGGCTGGGCATAATATGACCTAAGGTATCCGGCACCCGATGTTCAGTGGTTGAGTAGTTCTTTTTTTTTATATCGGATCTGCATTGGAGACTTCACTCTTTTCCGTCGTGCATCTGCATTAAAGTTAGACGTGTTAATGACTCTGATACCGAGTCGCCATAGCTCAGTACTAAAACATAGATGTAGAATTCGGAAGGTCGTGGGTTCAATCCCAGCGGCCGATCATCATGACTAAAGTTTTTCAAGGATTTTTTTCTCAGTCACAACAGGTAAATGCGGGATGGTACCTTAAACTTAGGTCCTGGCCTACATCTTCCAGTATCCTGACCTCAGCCTTCGATGCCTAAAGACCATATATAAAAATGAAATTCAATTAAATTAATAATTTTGAATTGGTCGTCAGGAGATTACTCCCGTGGGCAACGGATTATCACTAGACAAGCACCTGAGGTTGACTCCAGCTACAGGCAATACTGATTGAAATTACCTAAGAAGACAGTCACTAAATGAATTCCGGGATAGTATTCGGAATAATCACTACATTCAACAGCGATTTTCCCGGAATAATGTTGACAGCGAGGCTCGCAATATCTAAGATAACACAGGATTAGGTTATAGTATGCTGTAGAGCTCAGAAGTTGAATTGATTTTTTCTACCTTTAGGCATCTACGGCTCAAAGCGATATAAATTGAAATCTATAACTAATTGTGGGTAAAGTCGCTGTGGCTCAGTCGGTAGCGCCTTTGACTACGAATTGGGAAGCCTGGGTCAAATCCCGGCCAGCAAACTGGAGACTTTTCTTCAGCACATCCATGTCTAGCTGGGTCTCTGAGGTGCTCTCAGTCTCCTCTCAAATTAAGTACCAGAGTGTCCTTGCTACTTCTGGGCACTTTGGGTGGTAAATGTGGTCGAGCGTGGGACTGACTACCCATATCTCTTCGTGCCGTTGTTCAAGAATATGTGAGGTGTTATTTCCACTTCCACATACTCCATGCGCTAGGGCTACCAAAGTTTTGAGAAGACAAGAGTAGACCGAACACTTTGACCATCTATATATCCATTATAAACATTGGCAATCCTGTACCCCTATCAAACTATGTCTGACTGCTTCAAAATTTACTTTATAGCACTCTCTTTTATTAATGGTAAATTTCATACATAAAATCCTAGAAGATGCAGTCATTTGGAAAGCATAAAATAAAACTAACAATTCGTTTTATTGTTATTACTATTAAGCCCATAAAGTAATAGATATCGCAGCTAGTACAATTTATAAGCATAAATGATTTTTAGAATTATTTTTATTACAATATTCAGTGGCGCATTTAGTCCGGACCTAGAGCGGCACATTTTGAGAGTCGACGGAAACTTCCAGGCTCTCATTCTATGTTCCTTATATATTTCATCTACTCACAAGTAGAAAATATTTTCTTTTTCCTCATTGTAACATAAGTTTGTAACCATATTGGCATGTAACTAACTATACAGGCTTGGCAGTTATACAAACTGAGATCAATATTACAAGGGACTAAGAAGACGCGATAAATATACTTTCGTCGAGAGAGCGGCAAGATGTAGACTATTCTAGGGCATTTGGACGAGTCATTATATACAGGACATCAACATCGACAAAACCACCTCACGAGACTTATAACATGAAAATAGAAAAAAAAAAATGTAGTCCATCGAGGGTACACAAATGCATTGTTTCATCCTTATGGGCTTATGGGAAAGGAAATTTCGAGTTTGATGTTTCCAATATCATTAACAGTAGAACTGAGGCCACATGGTACCCCAACCCCCCACGAGACCTGGGCCCTGTTTCACGAAAGTACTTTGTAAAAATTTCACTATTTAATTTGTATTTCTGGAAGACTGTCTCAGGAACGCTAACTTCCCACCACAATCTTTGTTTACTGCCGTTTTGTTGCCTACCTTTCGGTGACAAAGTCCACTAACAATTGAGTATTGTCTTGTATAATCATATTCCCTGAACAAAATGGTAGAGAAAAGTGACTGAAAGAGAACAGACAGGAGGTTAGCTTTCTTGAGATAGTCCTTCGGAAATGCAAAATGAAGAGTGAAAACTTCCAAATACTTTCGTAAAATAGGTCCCTGCTCTATCCAAAAATATATATTCCAAAATTTTGCAATGGATACGCTAGTCATTCCCCAAAGGAAATAGAGGTCAAAATAAGCGCGAATAGACTACATTCTCTATGAGTACAGATGATAAATGTAATCACTGCCGTCTAACCGGGCAATGAGCAATGAGAGACAGTCTCTTTTACTAATAAGAAATACACCAAACACTCGTTGAAATGCATGTGATTTACTGCTGTTTGTTACGCAACCCGTATATTTGAATAAACAATCATGCCGCAAAGGATAACGACTTGCCGCAAACAAATTATTGTTACTTGTTCGAAAGTAGTCCCATTCATGATTATTACGACCTAACTTTGCTTCAGAGAGTATATGGGAATCCCCTACTTCCTTTAGAAAATCCCTTGCTCCCCATTGCACAACTTGGAGTATGCAATTTGGGATAGACCAGGTTACAAGTCTTTGAGAGTACCATGACGTCTCAGTTATACTATTAATAGTATTGGAAATATCAAGTTCTACAGTTCATTTCCCCACGCTTTCGGAGGCCTATTGTGCCGAAACGAGGAATTTGTTCACCTTCGATGATGTATATTTGTCTTATTTTCTTGTCAGGAATCTCGTTAACTGTTTTTCTCGGTGTTATTTTGTAACACTCTGTATATACAGTATATTACGAATTTGCTATATAAAATAGGTTATGCCTGCAGTGTCGGATCTAGAAACTTTCCTATGGGGGACAAAGTAAAATTTTGCAGCCCTTTCCATTGTTTTTTAAGCCAAATTACACGACCGGCCGACGCGATGAGCAGAACATTGTCTCGCATCACGTAGTCTGTTTTCATCTCTGGAGCCTGTTGTGACATCGCAATTACTAACTTCCGTAAGATAGTAGACCTAGCTCCAGTAAAATAGTAGACCAGCCTATTTGACTTGAATCGCGGTTTTGAATTTTAAAGATAAAGGTAGGTTGTACGGAATAACATAAAAATGTCTTAGCGCGCCGGTATTGAAATTTTGAACACGTTTAGGTCAATTTCAATTGAATAGAAAATTTTACTTCCTTTTTAGGAGCTTTTATTTTTTTATTTCTAGCTGTTTGCCGCCCCTAAACGTGCCGCCCGGGGCGCTTGGCCCCCTTAGATCCGGCACTGTATGCATGTAAATCAACATGTTTATCAAAATATGAGGGGCGGGGCACTTTGTACGAGCTAGAGGCGGTAAATAACTAAATACGCTACTGACAATATTGCTAGTATTTCGGCTAATCTGAGCTGTTAATTTGATAATTTGTAACTTGATAATATATCTTTAATTTATTGAAACAAAATGAAACCTAGGACTTTTATCGATCCCGGACACTAGCCCGAACACAACATGAAATCCCGGACGTATGGTAGACCTACTATGCGCCGTTCACGGCGCGTGCGCATCGCATAGGAAATAACTGTGTTTTTTTTTTCTTTAGAAAAAAAAGAAGCCTAATTCTAATGATTTCTTTTCCTAAAATAATTCTTGACATTTCGTAACATAATTCAGTATAAACTATATGTTTCCTTATACTAATGATAAGGTTAAGTTTTCATTAAGTTCAAATATGAGAAACATTTTTTAATATCTAATTATTCAAATACAAATAGACAAAAAACTAAATTCTTTGTAAGAAAACGATTCAGGAATCAGAATTAATTGTAAGAAAAACAACCCTTTTCTTTTGTTAATGAGTTTATAAAAGTCAACGATGCGTTTGTAACAACCCTATACGAACAATTAATATCGCTTGCTAACAATATATTTTCAAGTCCTTTTTGTTTTTGTGTTTGTTTCTTGTTCCTTTTTGCTATTTATATCAATCAACAACACAAACCACAGATGGCAGCACATGGGAATGTGCCTTGATGCAAGCAATACAAACGATACATAATTCATTTCTCTTCAGTTTCATTCTTTTACAATTAATTAAGTCGTTATAACAGACTTTTATATAGACTTAACAACATAGAACGCATTCCAATGTTTACTTTTATGGAATCTTTTATATAAGTTACAATGAACAGGTATGAAACAAAACTGAAAAATTCAGGTGGTCACGCTCCACAGTACAACATAATTTTCTAGGAACGTTTTGTTTTTTCCAAAGGACTATTCCCAAGAATTGTTAACATACCGAAGGATTTTTAGGAAAAATGTTTCTTTTTTTTTCTTCTTTACTGAAGATACCCCTTTTATGGAAACAATTGTCTTTTCTTCGGTGGTAGGAGGAACTGAAAACAAAGGATATAGAAATACAAGCAGTGTTGCCATGATTTCAGAGATAAAAGTATGTTTTCTTTTTGTATTTAAGTAAAAAAGTTTTCGCATCAGCTTGTCACAATGGTTCAGCGTTGCCACATTCTGTAATTTTTCGGTCTGATTTTTTTTTTTTTTGTCTGAGTGTACATGCAATATTGTTCGCTTCTTGATTCTCGAGACAGGCTTTAAAATTGGATTTAGGGCCATCCTGGAGTTCTGAAGTTAAAAATTACTGATTTAGCTCAAATTAATTGTACTTTTTCTGGCTAATTATGTAACCAAGACTTTTAAAACATTTTTTTTAATCCTCTACAGTCTACACCATGAATATAAAAAATGTTCCCGGAGCATGATCTTATAATAATTTTATAACTTCAGCCATATAATTGGTGTTTTACCTAAGTTTCTTGAGAAATAAAATTAATTTCGAATTCAGTCTGTAATATTGAAAAATTACCCACCCCCCTTTTTTTTTTTAAAAAAAAAGATATGAACTTGTAAGAAATACTGAATTATGTTTTCAAAGTCACAAACAAGCAGAGGCAAGTGACACTCAAAAACGCCCCCCCAAATCCTCTAGAGAAACCCCGCAACTTAAAAATTTTTACGATCAAAAATCGATAGAAACCATGCAAAACTCCACGTACACTTTCCCAATTTTGACTTTACCCTCCCCAAACTGAAAATCCTGGTGGAATCCCTGCTCAAAAATGAAATGTTTTCCAGCATGGGCGCCACTTGGTACGGAATCTTCTTCTGTGCTTAAGAACTGAAGTCCATGCGTCGAAGAAGAAACTAAATTGCAAAGAATTACTTTACTATCATATGGAAAAGTTAAAATTATATTTGTATGTCTCATACAAAGAATAAATGTAGTTTGATGCTTAAACTCGTACGATTAAAGAAATATATAATAATTTTGTCTTCATCCTTCAACTTTGAACGGTGAAAATCGGGACAATTTGTGTCCCGACGAACATTGAATCGGGACGCGGGACAACAGGGCTAAAATCGGGACGGGTGCCAACCCTGTAATGCTATACTCCATAACCTACTACATAGGACTACTAATAGCAGAAATTACCCTCTGATCTCTATGTATATAAAATTGAAATTGAGTATGTTTCCGTGAGCATCACGCAAAAAGTGCTTGACCGATTGGAATGATTTTTCCCACATGATCAGACACTGGATCGAACTGGAAAGTTATCATATCACTTGGGTTCTAAATTTATTAGCTTCAGAGATAATCAAACATCTAATTGTCTATTGAATTCCAATTGCGGTGATAATAATGTAAAATTTAAGAGCAAAGCACGCGGCAACCCACACTACAATGTTGTTCGGCGGGTTGACTATCACCAAGTGATCAAAATTTGCATGACTATAACAATTCAAAAACAACGGTTATCTTTGGTAACACACCCCTTACACCCGTAGGGAGGGTGGGAATTGGGTGACGTGTAAAAATAATAGAAAACGAATGATATTAGTGTTGAATCGATAGTTTTCCGGGTCGCTGAGATGAATAGTAACACTCCCGATGCCATTTAAGTCCAAGTTCAGCTCCCATCGGCGTGGGGGGTGACAACATATTTTATTCACCAACTGGCGGGCAAATTAACTAGTACTAGATAAAAATTAATTCTTCACATTTATACGTAAATTCCACCAGCAAACACACTGAGAGTCCTTATAAATTTTAACTCGTCGTAGGATATGCCAGTTTCCTACGCTAGTAACATCTCCCCCTCGTTCAAAGTTCGAAATATTTTTTAGAAAGGAATGTTAACCCGACACAACAGCAATTAATAAAAGTTAACGACAATAATAGTAAATGACCATTTAAGTCTACGGCATCTTGGGTACCTCTTTCGCGGGACTAACCATGCGTGAAAAGAAAGAACACGCCAAAGACCATCGACAGAAAAGATTTTCATTTTTCTGGTGAAAAAGAAAAAAAAAAGACAGAATAATAAAACTGAAATCTACTATTTCCTTGAATGCTCAAAAAAAAATTGTTTGGTAAGGTAAGAAAAAAAAGGAATTCTTTTCCCTATGTTATATATATGGCAACAATTCGTCTTCGATAGTGTGACCACAGTCAGTGGCATGGTCATAAAGATGTCACCGGGAAAAGAATTACCGCCAAGTCTTCTTGTATAAAAACCGAACACTCAAACTAAATGTTATTGTGTATTGTTAAACTTTTGTTATATGTCAAGATGGATGGATTCTTCGCCATTTTTACTTTTAGTTACTTTTTTTTGTAATAGTATAAGGCTGAATGAATACTTTCCCTTTCTCAGACTCTCCATTATATACTTGACTTCTTCTCCACAATAAAAGGAACCTCTCTTTGAGAACACCCCCATCCCCACGCCACCCCTTCATCTTACATTATTTGTTGTGACGAACAATTGTTGTATTTCTCGCTCTACGATCTTTGATGAACTAGACACTATCTTCATAGTCGCAATGTCAGGGCTATTTTTTTTTCTTCCCTGACTTGACTGAGTGTCAAGTGACGAATCAGAACAAGCTTTTTACAAGCTTCAGAATGAACTTCTGTTCTTTCACGTTTATAGACATTTCGAAAGTATTTCTTTTTCTAAAGAAACTACCTGTACTGTCAGTGTTGCCAGGATACATGTCCTACGCTGTTGTTTGAAAGTTAAACTAATTCTGAGTCGTAATCCCCAGTAGCACACGCGTTGATAAAACCATTGAAAAGGAGGACATTAAACGGTTTTTATCAACCTTTAATCAACGTATGTGTGTGTGTGCTACTGGGGATTTTTTTTTGGTGGGGGGGAGGTGTTAGTGCTGATGGTCACTTATTTAGGATCAGTATTGGGTTCAAACCCATTCGGACTTCTACTTCCAACTTTTCCACCAAACACAAAGAACATATTTAAAAGTTAAACTGTGTAATACGATTAAATATTACAAGCCTTTACCAAAGTTTGAACAGATTTTATATTAGCGAATCATTAATCATGTGAAGCCAGTTATTTGAATTGAACAACATGGCTTTGTTTCACAAAAATCCACGGTAACGAACCTTTCAATTGTTACAGATTTTAAAGCAAACTCGTTGGATGAAGGAAAGCAAGTCGATGTGATTTATATTGATTTTGAAAAGGCTTTTGATACAGTAAATCACAATATTTTACTAGGTGAATTAGATCACTATCACTACTCTCCATCCTTGATTAGGTTCATAAACCCTTATCTAACTATTCGCAGGCAATCTAATAGACAAGAATGCAAATCTACTTAATATACAGGAGTATCGCAAGGCTCGAATCTGGGACCATTGTTATTACTTCTGTTTATTATTGATCTCATGGAATTCATATCTGATAATGAAAAAAAATACTATTTCCGAATGATCTTAAATATATGTTAGAATTAATTCTATTGAAGATACCTTAAAACTACAGCATAGTTTAGGCAAATTGCTAAGTGGTAAACTATCAAACTACTTTCAGTCAATGCGATGAAATTTAAAGTTTTATCATTTAGTATTAATAAATTGATTTATCGATTTAATTATGAAATTCGTAAGTAGAAAGTATGTACATCAAGTAGACCTGATTTCGTTAAATATTTTGGTGTCACATTTGATATGAAATTAGCGTTTAACAACCATATAACAAATATTACAAATGACGTTTTTAAATTGCTAGAATTTGTAATAAGGGTGGGAAAGGGTGGGAGTTTAATAACGTTTCGAATTGTTGGGGTGCCACAACCAATCCTCACTCGAAGCACAAGGGATTTGAATTCCTTTTAGAAGTGCAGGTTCATTCCTTAGAAGATTAACGTATTCACTATCCAATGGAAGGTAATGGGAAACCTCTAATGGTTCACTTTGTCCAGGGATCTTAGGGCCGCAGACCTGTATGCAGGCAAAGTATTAATATTCAAAATCATCGCTAGGATTCTCCAAAAAAAAGGGTTTAGCAGGGTAAGATGGTGAAAAGTGCCTGGGAAGGAATCATGATTTTAAAAAAGTACTTCCATATTCAGCATCAGAAATGATGGTTCTCCACCAAATTTCAACTCAAAAGATGATAAGCTAACATCAAGTTATTTTTTTGGTAGTTCAGCGATATCTCAGTCGGATTTGCATCTACGATGACCTTTTTTTTTAAAATTGAAGATTTTTTTCAAGCTCTATAAGGTGGTAGTTTTTCAAAAACCTTAATTTGTGCACTCTTTCCTACTAGGGTAGATAAGATTGCGCACATGGGTAGGAGAGACTGCCCATAAGAATAATATAACATTTGATGGTGTGAACCAAATCTAAACTATACCTGTTGTTATCCAAAACATGATAAACTCCTGTATTACAAAACGTGATTAGTTAAAGCAGCCTGAATATTCCTATGAAATGTTATATTTCTGACTCTTCGTAGTGGTTATAACCTTTTCTACAACAATCTTAAAGTGGACAGAAAATCATTGACTGTGTGTGGTGATCAACGAACATGTGTGAAGTAGTGGCCCAGAACCACAAATGACACCGAAATCTAGTCCTGATTCATAATTAATCTATCTTACGTGAATGCGCAATAGGGTGGGCCCATTTTTTTTTTTTTTTTTTTTTTTTTGGAGATGTTGGGGTTCGAGTTGCCATCAAAAGTTATGTATTGGTACCAAATAAAGTCATACCAAATATGGCCGTCCTAAAACCGGGCCCCTGGCCGCCTAAAGGGCAAAAATGTGTTTTGCAAAACAAGGAATAAAAATATGATACCAGTTTCCGCATTTTGGTGTTCGAGTAGTTATGAATAGTTGTACATTGGTCCGAAATGAAGCCATGTCAAATATAGCCGGTTTTGGCCATCAAACGTTTTTGGTCGTTTTCAAACAAAATTTTCGCGGTCTGTGGGCCCCGGCTAGATATTTTTTGATGCGGCTGTGTTTCGGCGAACAAACATAACATAACATTCTACAAGTTTTGCACGCTACTCAAACTCACTTTTCTAAAATAAAATAAAAATAGGCAATTTTGGACAGATGTTAGAAATTTGAGTTTGAGTACCGTGCAAAAGTTATAGAATGTTATATTATTTTTGTTCGCCGAAACACAGCCAGATCAAAAATTATCTAGCCGGGCCCCGGAGCCCGCGAAAATTTTAGTTTGGAAATGGCCAAAAAGGGCCACATTTAACATGGCTCCATTTCGGACCAATGCACAACTTTTCATAACTACTCGAACCCCAAAATGCGGAAACTGGTATCATATTTTTATTCCTTGTTTTGCAAAAACATTTAAACAAACACGGGTTACCGTCACCTCGTGTCCTAGGCATAAACTCAATCGTGACCCGTTTCAGCTCTGACTACAACTGTTTGAAGCCGATTGCAAAATGCTGCTCAAGGCTTTAGTTCCAGCTTCTTTATTTATGTGAAGGCAAACCGACCACCTTGTCCAGGAACAGAAAAATATCACATGGTGCTACGTTTGGGCAATGTAAGGGATATGACATCACTTTGACCAATACTGATTGAACAAGAACAGACTAATTCATCCCACTGGACCCAGTGTGTACTGTCTAACGCAAATTGTTCTCCCTTTCACATCACTTCAAGACCAGGGGAAAGACATGCTGTTCGTTGTACCATAGTATTAAGCATCTGGTTGTAGTTGCATGTATCTTATAAACCAGGATACATTGCACATTGAGTACACAATACGAGCATTGCATGAATTTACTACCTGTAAGAGCACATAGAGAAGAGAACTGTAGATAGTAATATTTTATACCCAGCCACCGTAGCTCAATAGAACAGGGTGGTCTAGTGCGGTAGTGCGACGACCCCAAGATTGTGAGTTCCAATCCCGCCTCGGGCATGGATGTTTGTGAGTGTGTTTTAACTTAGTTGTAAGAGTATCAAAGGTAAAATTAAGATATAACAGTTGCATCAGTAAAAAGTCCGTTTAGGGCGAAAGCAATAGTTTAACAAAATGTGGTAGAGCGTTGGCGTAGCATTCGGGTGTCGTGGGTTCGATCCCAGCGGCCGACCATCCTGACTGAGGTTTTTCTCTCAGTCAGACCAGATAAATGCCGGAATGGCACCTTCAACATACGTCCTGGCCGACACCTTCCCGAATCCTTTCCCCATACTCTAGCCTGGCCTGAGCCTTAGATGCCTAAGGACCATAACGAAAATTTAAACTAATATCTTACTTGAAATAGTAAATTCTTCAAGGCAGTAAATTCTTGAAATAGGTATGCTAATACCACAAAAAATGAAAATATATGCACGCCATTTTTAATTCAAAATAGTTCATTATAAAAGAAAAAAATCAGGTTTCATTTAATTGTCCATGCTGAAATTGTTGTTTTCTTAATGCAATGTACAAATTTCTAGTCTTGTTGACTTCTCTACATGGACTTACAACGTTACGTGCTGCATATAGACTAAAAACTCTAATTATATTACCAAACGATTAATGACATGAAAACATGTTAATTGGCAGGTGTCTACTAAAAGACGATTTGCAACAGATCTTATACTAACGATGGGTAAGACAGTATTCATTTCTTCAAGTTTGTTTTTATCATCAGTCGTTTTCTTATTTTGTGGAAAAGACAGGAGAAAAAAAAGGTTGTTCTCTTACTTCTAAGTGCAGTTGTATTTAATTTTTCTTTCTGCTTTTGCTTATTTATTAGTTTGAATTTGTAAAGTAACCAAATTAAAGAAGCAAATTAAAGTTAATAAGGATGAACCTCTTGTATTCTTTCTTTGAACTGTTTTAGTGAAAAATTAGCTACCAATGTTATACGGAAATGTTCTTTTTTTTTTTAAAGCAAAAAAGTTGATTTTCCTGTATCCTATTTATTCTCATTGCCTCAAGCGGTTGAATTTTAATTTATATCATTTCTATTCGGAAATAACTACGGCTAAAGTTTCTACATACTACGTGTGTAATATATTCTAGTTTAGTATATATACGTCCACACAATGCGTGGAAAACAAGTTTTTGGGTAACAGAATCATTATACAGAATGTCGTAAGGTCCAGTTTTGCATAGTTCGTGATCCACAAAACGACAGTTTTAGCTGCTGGACGTCGACGTAAATATCTCCATATTATTTTTTTTTTATCGTGTTCCAATTTGCTGGACCGATATCTTGTAAAGATAGTAATTTTAGTAACGTACATTTTAAAAGGAAGATGACCAAATCGAGGTGAGAAGAGATTGTAATTTCAATAAAAGCACACGGTGGGTGGGGACACTGAAGGAGATATGTTTTTATAATAAAGTTTCGGAAAACATAATCTCCGTATGTCGTGTGTCAGTCGGATAGTTTCAGGTCCAACTGGATAACAGTCCTTTGACGCCAAATATGTACAATTTCATTTGTGGTATGTTGTGATGTTGTGTATTACAAAAGCAAGGATCGGCCAATAGATTCATCATTATCAGTTATCTTCAGTTCAAAGCGACTGGTCCTTCAAAGATGAGCTAATTCCTCTCCATTTATCCCAAACTTTCAGCTTTTCCCTTAGCATTCCCAAGGCAAGATTGGGATAAGTTGAGAGGGATATCATTTTGAAGAACCTTTCGCTTTTGACAGAACACTATTGCTGATGATGAATCAATTGGTCAACTTTTGATGTTATAACATCCCACGCCAAATGCGTAAATGACTGTTGATTCACCATTTCCGATTGTAATGAAACTTGGACAGGATTTGCTGCCACCCTTTCTGAGCAAAACGTCAAATTTTTTTAGAATGATTTTTTGTAATATAGGTCATTGAAGACGTGATTCTGAGAAGGATTTCAGTCCATGAGATGATTTTTTTCAGAAGACACGAAAAACGTTGTAAGTTTATCGTGGTACTAGTGGTACCGTGGAAGTTAGCAAAATTATTTTTCTGTTGAATAAATACCATTGTGTTCTCAACACTGCTGAAGAGAATTTTGCAAATTGTACTACATACATGTTGTAAAATTAATTGTTTGGGCCCTTCTCCGAACCACAACTGCCGATTTGAATTCCAACTTTGCCTCTTGAACACATCAGGATTGTTTTGGAATAAAAACGCCAGAATTCAACCATGACTGATATAACCTATAACGGTAGCCTCTCAAAACGAACAGACAGCAGTGACATCTAGCAGTACCCAACACAAATCATTGATCACATTTTATGTACTTATAAGATAACACGAAGTGTAATTTTAGAAAGCTGGAACTCTGTAAAATTTGATTAAATTGTATTTTGAGTTTAATAAACGTCATGACTTTTATAACATCGTTTGGCTGATGTAATGATGGATCTCAAAGACCGGCTGTAGCTTAGTTGGAAGAGCGTTTTCGTAGCATTCGGAAGGTCCTGGATTCGATACCTGAGTTTTTTCCCTTTTTTTCTGTCGCACCAGGCAAATGCCTTGATGGTACCTTGAACTTATGCTCTGGCCGACTCCTTCCCCATCTTTTTCCCTAGCCTATTCCGACCTGAGTCATAAGTAAAATTCAAAATCCAGTTTTCAGCATTTTATACTGTTCATTTCATGATTTAATTTGATCATTTTATCTGGGTTATTTAATTTATATTGTATGGATTGAACAGACAGCTATGGTTTAAGCACATCACAAGTCTGGATCTTCGTGACAAATGCCACAAATGTGGGACTTGGCCCACTTTCCAAATAGCATGAATTTTAATGATACATATTTATGTGGAAGCAGTAAGGAGTTGGTACCCACTTTTCGGCAGCGGCTACGTAAAGCACCAGAATCAGCAATAAAATCAGAATCGGTAACATGTGGACTTGGAACCTTTTCCGAATCAGGTCTTTAATGATATGTGGCAAAGGTAATAAAAAAAATCACCGTTTCAGAGTACTTTAGAATTGAACACAACTGTTTTTCCTATTTGAGCTAACGAACTCATCATAGCGCCTTTGAAAATCTTATAAACTGACCTTTCTTCTGGTAGGTTAAGTTGAATTTGAATTTAATTTCTAAGGCCTTTAGGAAACTTTGGCTCAGGCCGGATGGAGAAATGGTGGAATGAAGAAAGTGGGAAGAAACTGGAGAAGACAGAGAAAACCCACGCATGCGGTGTTTTTTCACCACAAAGCCCACATGACATGAGCAGGAATTGACGACGACCAGAGGTGAGCGCTCTAACAATTAATCCAACGCGGGGGTAGGTTAGCTTCTATGATTAATTAAGTCTTTGAAATATTATGGATTTTGAAACAGAGGTAAAGAAAACCTGGATTTTTATACTACTAGTAAGAACGGGATTTTTATTTCTAATGTACTTGCCAATAGGTACGTTGTGTGGTAAAAATAATCTTATCACTTGTGATTCTTCAATAGATATATTTATAGTCATCCAAAAAATAGAATACCTTGAACAAAGAGCATTTTGGGGGGAACGGGGGAGGTAAATGTGGGACCAAATTAATAAATCTACAAAACACTGTAGCATGTTCTCTACAAGTTCACTAAAGAAAAAAAGTTTCCAACTTGTTGAAACTTTGTAGAGAGATCTTTGCATGTTGTGAAAATTTAACCACTGTTTGGATCATTCGATAGTAATTATACGAGTCCTTCCTGTGTCACCAATTTCTGTTTCGCCTACTGGGCTCTTAGCAATATTTATCAGAACTCATATGTTATCAACATTGTAGGCGAAACAGGGACTCCTGTTTTGCATATTCCTGTTTCGCCTACTGTCAAGGCGAAGGGAAAGTTTCGAGTTGTGGGATTTCTTTTCTCTTTGTGAATTCCCACGTTGTATGAATAGACCATAGAGGAAACATTTTCTGAACCTTTTTGTCAACAGGTCATTTTCGAATCATTAAATCCTTCATTATATATCATACACTATTAATGTGGTGCATCTGAAATTATAATGATCTTGATTGACATGTTGAAGCGTCAATAAGGGTAGAGAAATAACAAATTTAAAAACAGATTTCGATTTCATGGTCGGTTCACTTGTTGATATTCAGTTGTTATGATATCTGTTGGCCGCTGTTGCTATAATATAGACTGAAGGGGCCATGATGGCTCACCTCTGGTGTCGTCGGTTCGATCCCTGCTCATTCCATGTGCGCTTTGTGGTGGACAAACACCGTGTGCGTAGGATTTCTAGGAATTAAATTGAATTTTATTTTATTTACGGACTTTTGACATCTAAAGCTCAGGCCGGGATAGAGGAGGGGAAAGGATTCGGGAAGGTGTCGGCTAGGGCCTATGTTGATGGTGCAATGCCGGCATTTACCTGGTGTGACTGAGAAAAAAAACCTTGAAAAACCTCAGTAAGATGATCGATCACTGGGATCGAACCCACGACCTCCCGATTCCAACGCCAACGCTCTACCACTGAGCTACGGCGGTTCGGTAGGGTTTCTAGGAGTTCTCCAGTTTCTTTCCACTTTCTTCATTCCGTCAACTCATATCATTATCCTTCCTGAGACAAAGTTGCATGAAGTCATGAAAGTTAGATTCAAATTCATATAAGGTGTCTGAGCAAAATAACGCCACGTAGACCTTTAACGCCATCCCCCGATGTTTTGGTAACGAGAACAGGTGACAAGAATTCAGAAGTGCGAATATGTAGGCAGATGCCTTCTAGCAGGACTGCCAGAAACTAACTGCGCTAGTGACCATAGTAGAGCTCCCATGATGCACACTTGTAACTGTGTTCTCGACGAAGAAGGTCGTTGTGAATTTAGGTGGTGGGTAAATGAATTTCTCACTGAATGTGTGGTATATATAGACCTATTTGTAGTCACCAAAGTGACTGAACATTGTTCTTGTCTTCATGGCTTTAGTTTACAAGAGACCTATGTGTAGGTTAATGCAAAGTGTGTGGACAAGCTTCCATTCAACAAAGAGAGTGGCGTTATTAGGAACCTTTGTCACAATTACGCCACCATGTAACGATTTATTCCTAATTTTTTCCCTCCCTCATTGCACACCAATCTTCACAAGAATTAACGTCTACGATTGTTGTTGGAAAGTAGGCAACAAAGCAAAAGTGTAGCCGTAGCACTAACACTTTAAAGGTTAGGTTAAATTCTGGAGTTACAAGCTTAGTAAATAACGTTGGCCTTATTGCCTGCAGTTCGAAAGTTGAGTACGGTTTCATGACGAAATCCAATGATGTGTGTTCTTGTAAATAAACATAGAGTATAGCATAACAGTTCTATCATTATACGTGAAATACTAGCTTGTTTGCTAGTAACGAAACCGTAATAGTGAAATGACTATTCTATATGCTCATTCATTCCTACATAGGTACACGCATCATTGGATTTCGTCTTGCGGCCAGACTCAACTTGCTCATTGCTAGCAATAAGATGAATGTAATTTCCTGACCTTGTAATTCCAGAATTAAACCTAATCTTTAAGGTGTTAAGGTGTTAGTTCTCTGCTCTAACTGTTTGCTTCTACTTCAACTTCTGCCCTTTTATTGTGTTACCTACTTTCTAACAACAATAGACGTTAATTCTAGTGATATTCTTTCTTCAACAACTCCCACCAACATAAATATGTTAGAATTCTCCTGAGGTAATCTTCTGTCAAGTTGAGAATGCCATCCCTAGATATAATTGGTTATTCCTGCTCCGTAGCTGTCAAAATGATTCTACGATATACTAAATGAAAGAAATAACCAAAAAATAAATAAAAAACAGCAATACAATGAAAAAAATATATGATATATCCACATCAAAAGTAAATTTGCATCATTAACTAACGAGCAACATTAAGCAAGATAAATATGTTACAAGAATGCTGATTAATATTTCGTCTGAGAAATATGTTGTTAGAACATTGAAACTGTAACACTTGTTGTGTATCGAACAATAAAGTTAAATGTAATTAGTCTTATCAGCCTGTTTTAATTAAAATAAATATTGCTGTATCAATATGAAAGGTTACATAATTTTATATACATTGCAGTCTATATGAATTGAAATATAACTTTAAGGACTTTAGGCAACTTTGGTTCAGACCGGATGAATGATGATGAGACGGAATGAAGAAAGTGGGAAGAAACGGGAGAACCACATAAAATCCTACACACACGGTGTTTGTCCACGATAAAGCATGAGCAAGGATCGAACCGAGCATACTTAGTATCAGAGGTAAGAGCTTTACCATTGAACCACCGCGGCCTCTTAAGTCTATATTATAGCAGCAGCGGCCAATAGATATATCATAACAACTGAATATTAACAAGTGAATCGGCCATTAAATTGAAATCTCTTTTTTTTTTTAATGTGTTTCTTTATTCTTCTTGACGCTTCAACCTGTCAATCAAGATAATTATAATTTCAGAGGCACTTTCATTAATAGTGGATGATAGCACCTTCATTAATGAAGGATTTGGTAATTTCAAAATAATATGTTGAAATAAAATTTCAGAATGTTGTTTTCCTATGCATACAATGGGGGAATTTACACACAAATGAATTTTACTGCTCGAAACTTTCCGTTGAGATTAGGCGAAACTAGTAAGCCGAACAGGAATTCCTGTTTCGCCTCTAGTATTGATAACTGTAGGAATTCTAATAAATATTGTTGAGAGCCCAGTAGGCGAAACAGGAAGACGCGAGGTTATTGTTGCCTCATTGTTTTAATTTTTATCCAACTTGGTACTGATTAGGACTAACATGTAAAATAT
>JAGDQP010017825.1:0-37331 GCA_022664845.1 Lepisma saccharinum | reverse complement strand
TCAGCTCGTTTCAAACAGTGTTGCCTGATAAGGGAAATTATTTCTCCATACAGGGAAATTTACTTTTTTTTTTTTAATTTTCCCAGAGTGGGAAATTTTACTTTTTAAAAAATCGAAACTGGTGGGAAATTTCAAAAACAATTTTCTTTTTAAAGAAAAAAATATATAATCCTGAATGGAATAATATGTTTGCTCCTTTAAAGAAATTATGATAGGTATTTGCTGAGTATTATTTAAAAATTTAATACAATTTCTTGGGAAGTTATTCTCTGTTGAAAAGAGATTCATGAACACTTTTAAAACGTGAGTCTGAACAATAAGATTAGAAATAAATCAGCTGGGAAAAGAAATCGGGAAATATGGAAGTGAATGAAACAATAATTAAGAGTATATAGCAAGAAAAAAAATACTATACAGTATGATTAGAAGAAAGGGCAGAGGTGACCTCAGCTGTTTTTTTTAATTTATAAAGAATGCATATATATTTTTTTAATTTATAAAGAAAAATGAATAAAAGGGAAAAAGGAAACTAAAATTAGGACGAATTTATGCGTGCATTTATACATCGATGGTACTTTTAGAGAGACTCATATATGTTATATTTCATTATTATACATAATTATCTAAGTTATGACCCAAAATATTGCTTGCATTCCCCACTTCGCAAATATCCGTGAAAGAAAGAATTTTTGATGAAAGAAATATCTGCAGTAAAATCAAAAAGAGAAAAACAAGTATAAAATAGGATGAAGGTCGAAAAAAAAAATGTTATTTGATACAATAATAAACGCGTCAACTTCATCCGTCGAGAGTTGAGAAAGCCAGCGGGGCATATACACACAACCAAATCATAAAAAGAAAAGGAAGGAAAAAAAGCAACATACAGCAAGGCTTGTGACAGAGAAAAATTAGAAACATCAGTCACGAGCATTCTGATGTCCAGTGAAAAATTGAACCCACCTGTGAGCAGCTGCATCCTGTTTTGTCTAGAAATAAACTAATCTGTCAGAAAAGTTTTCATCTTCCTTTTAAAGGCTAGAGACGACACTTCCATAAGCTCTCCAGATTTTGGACCTTAGATCGGATATAATAAAAAAATAGTCGAAGAGGAGACGAAGTAGACCTGTATCTGTATTTCTATAAGAGTGTGTGCTTTGAATGATCTTCTGATTCAAATCCTTTAATCCAATGTATGTTATTATGGGCAAAACTTTGACTTTATTATAATGGTAATAACACATTGTAAAAAACTAATGTACATATTTTACATCAAGTGTACTTATTCTTAAATGTTTTTCATTTTCTGTCCAATAAGTGCACCTTCTCAGAAATACTTTTCGTTTCCTGTCCATTAAGTGTACTTTTTCGGAAAATACTTTTCGTTTTTTTTTCGTTAAATGTACTTTCTCTTAAATGCTTTTAGTTTGTTTTCTATCCGTTAAGTGTAATTTTTAGGAAATACTTTTATTTTTCTGTACATTAAGTGTACTTTTGCGATAATACCTTTCCTTATTTGTCCATTAAGTGTCAATAATCAATACAAAAAAGTAAGTAGTTTGTCATACCTTTTTAAAATGAGTTTCCAAAACTTATTTCTTTAGGATTACGTTTTAAACACTTCTTTGTACAAATTTTGTTCACGGCATGTACTGAGAGATCCGGGATCCCGTGGAATGGTCTCAGAATATGTGCCGGTCACGGACGTCCAGATATTTGATAGAATGATCTATAAATAAATACCAGGAATCATGGGGGAAATCTTTATATCCCCAAAGTGATAATTATAACATCCTGCGGTGCATGGAATATAACGAGAAAAGTGACATTTTTTCCACATAGGTGAATTAGTTAAAGAAGTAGATAAACACAGAGATAATCCGGGCTCTATCTCTGCTTTCTAATACTTTCGCAAGGCTACCAGCGCGCTTAACTGATACGTTCTGATTTGTGTGAGACGTGTACAAAAAGTGTCCATAAAATGTGGAAATAGCGATAGTAAGTGAAAAGCTATATAAGTGATGAAAAGTGAAGTCATTTAAGAATACGATGGGTAGTATTATTTTTGTATTGAAGGGAAAACTAGGTAATGGTATCTGAGACAACCTTCCTACATTCAGGAAAGTTGTGCAAATATTCGCCACGCAATTCTCTGTGGTTTCCCAAATATTTTCATTTACCGATCTCTTCCCCCTCTATATTTTTATTGACCTCTTCCCCGACAATTTATGTCTGGTTTTACAAGCTTGTAAACAGTAAACTAGCCAGAAGACTCCAAGGAGGGTACTCTCCTTGAGAATACTGGACACGGCAAAAGGTTTGTTTGAGTTGTTTGTTACGAAGAAATAATGCAACATAATTCCGTTGTGATAGGGATACTGTAAAAAAATACATACTTTTTTCTGAAATTGTTGTTGTTCGTTTTGTGCAAAAAAAACAACAAAGAAACGCGCACAGAAGTTAATACAAATGAGCTCATTTTATGTAGGAAAAATTATAAGAATTGTACTTTCTCCTTTCATTGTATGGGCCATTGTAATAAGAGTTTAATTTTCAAATTCTCATTTGTTTATGTCATTAACATTCGGATTTTATAGCAGTCATTTTTTTTTTATTTCTGAATGCCACATCTCCAAGGCTTTTATCATATCCCCCCTTTAAAGGAACCAATCATAAGAAACTAAGCAAAAGAAAAAAAAATAAGTAAATTAATCAAATAGTATTAGAAAACAGTCCACCAGATGGTACCAGATGCATTGACTTTAATCTTGGGCTTCACATTGGATTACTATTTTAACGGTTTTTTTCCTCCTCTTTTCCTTTTTTTTCACCTTTTTCTTCTTTTCCAGAGGTCACCGTTGCGGTCACATTTCCTTTCACCAATCTATCTTATTGTGGTAGAATGGTTTGAGGTATAGAAGGAGAACTGGAGGCCAGGAAAGAATTTTGCCTGAAGGAGGCGATCGAAGAATTGTTTCCCCTTGGAACAGGCCATCAGACAAATTGGCCCTCTCTGACCCTCTCTGTCCTTAAGACTAGTCACTAGAAAGAGAAAAAAAAACTTGGAATAAATTTACTCTTAGAAGAGGTTTTTCTTAATGGTTGCACCGTTTACAGAAACCCGAGCACACCAACGGTAGAGTCCCCCCCCCCCATTTCTTTTCAAAAAAGGGAAAAAGAAGAAATCTGACTTTGAGATAGAATTCGCAAAGTTACTGGAAAACAATAACTCAGGTTGCTCCACATCTTTTAAAATACAAAAACGATCAGAAAAGAAACAATGTGAAAGAGAAAAAAAAGAGCGAATCCGTTTCCTCCCCTGTTTGTCTTTTGGATCGACATTGACAGAAGGCGGGAAAGAAGAACGAGTTGTTGCTTTTTTAAATTTAATTTCCGTCTGCTTTTATATTCAGAAGAAGGAGAAAAAAAAAACTTCTTACCTCTTTTCCTGAAGTTAAAAAGAAATAAGAAAAAAAATATGAGCGAAAGAACACAATCCAGGTTATATCAGTATGTAAGGCAATCGGTTTCTTTGGAAGAAAAACGAATCTGCCTACTGTAGTCGAGGAACGGTTATTGGTAGACGGCGATATAAATATATGACTGTGTGCGGTAGCTGTTTCTTGAGTGGATGAATGCTATGCGAAAGGAGAAGGAAATTGGTTTTCTGTGGAAGATTTTCTCTCTTGGTTCCCGTTTTCCCCTCTCCATCTAGACCCATTGAAGTAACGACTTTGGAGAAAACGAGGGATCTTCTAGAAGAAGCATTAATGACATCGTAGATCCTTCGTTGTATTGCTATTTCATTTCTTCTGGCAAAGAAGTAGGAGGCGGGTGCTTGAGGTAGAAATGGGTATTTAAAAGTCTGGCAGCGCAGGGATATACCATTAACATTGACTCCATAGCATAATAAAAACGAGAAAACCAATCTTTCTTTCTTGTTACCCAAACAGGCAACGTAAACTACTTTTGTTGACAGAAGCGAAAGTTGAAAACGAAGCCTTGTTATGGAACTGACAGAGACATTGAAAGAGTTACCGAAAAAAAAGAGAGATAAATTCAACTTTTTGCTCTAGATACAATTGATGTTCCTCATCACGAGATTTCGCAGTGATAGAAAGCTCATCTTAAACAAGGAGAAAGACAGAGAGATCTAACAGCATTCATTTATTATTGTGAAAGATCGTACGCAGATCTTGATGGTAAAATCATTTGGACTATCGCCTAAGTAGTCGGTGGGAAATCAAATGCGTAGGAGAAATTTCGATAACAAAGCAGAAGTTGGTTACTTTCATAAAAAAAGTCATTCACTTGGCTGGTCATAAAGAACAGTTTCATGTTTGCTCATGCTCTAACTCGTCAGATCTCTACTTACGTAGCTACAATTTCACCCTAACAAAAAGCGGATTGCTTCATGTTCTTGGTAAACTACACTGTGGACATTAGTTACCTTTGGCCCATTTATCAGGTGGTCAATATCTTAAGTATGCCTTTCTCGTGGTCAATGGTTACCTTTGGCTTACCTACCTGGTGGTGAATGGCTACCTTTGGTTCACTTTTCTGGTGCTCGATGACTATCTTTGACCCACCTCAATGGATACCTTCGGCTCAGCTATTGGTAGGCAATGCTTGCTTTTCCTTCGCCTACCTGGTGGCCGTTGACTCACCTTCCCTGATGGTAAACGGTTACCTTTAGCTCACCTGCCTGTTAACCAACTAATGTACTGGGGACGCACTAAATCCGTAACATTTATCGTTAGGTATTGATGAAATTTGATACATAAATAAGGAAGTTAGAAATGATTCCGACATATTGTGAACAAAATGTGTAAAAAACAGTGATGAAACAAGTGAAAAAAATACCTCCAGAAAGATATTGTAATTAATATTTCAAATTAAAACAGCTCCACATATATACTAGCATCTGTACGTATATATATGTACAAAAACACACCACAGAAGAAGAAAAACGTATGCTTTATAGACACGAGTTGTAAGTACTCCATGATGACTTTTCTTATCTCGCCGTGTTGCAATGAGGAAATCAAAAAGAAAATACTAAGAAAGAAATGCTCTTTTCTTCTCTTCTCAGAAATTCTCTCCCTCTCCTCTCATTTCGCATTATCTCTTTTATTCTTATCTCAACTACGACATTCTCTCAGTTTTCTCGTTATCATGTATCTCTTTCTATTTCTCATCTTTCTCCGTTCGTCTGTTTGACGACATCTTCTCCCCAACCTTTTTTTTTAAACATTCGTTTCTAGGGTTTTCACTGTCTGTTTTCTAAAAGTGTTCTTTTTTCTCTCTCTCTCTCTTTCACTTTCGTTCCAGAGTGAAAGAAAAAAATTACCACTAGGGTTTTTTTCTCTGTAGTCTCTGGTCCCACTTGACTGCCTGACTTTCTCCGCTCTGCAGTGGTTAAATGAGAAAAGTTAGCCATGACTGCGAACCCCACCTGCGCCATTAGCACAAACACTCTCTCATCCCTCTCGAAAATGTGTTTTTTCTCTTCCCCCTTTTTTCAGTACGTTAATGTTCCCTGCAAGACGATGTCCTTCCCTACCTCCTCTTCCATACTTTCTGCTCTGTTCAAGCTCAAATGTTAACATACAGGTTTTTTTAATATGCGGTATTTATATAAATAACTAACACACATTGGTCTACTTCACACTCACACACAGCAGTAATTCCATTTTCTTTCTGTGGCAAAAGGGAGAAAAAAAAAATTTGATATCTGACATCTTATGTAAACATGTGCTTGTAGCTAATGAAGAGTTATGTATGTGCAGGATCTTTGCATGTGTGTGGGTGTCAGAACGAAATCTTGTATGCATTTCTTTCACGTATTGCACGGAGTGAACTATCCGTTTTAGTTCAACAATTATTTCCTATAAAAGTTGAGAAATATGCCCTCAAGTAGACTGTAGTTAAAGTTAGTTATTCAATCTGTTGTTTTTGTTTCTTACAGAATAAATTCAACAAAATTAAATGCAAATTAGAATAATGTTCGATAACTTTGTTTTCTCATAGCGGGGTTGTAATTGTGTAGTTACTTGGTTACATTTTTTTGTCTAATATTTTGTGGTTTGTAGATTTTTGCGGTAACTCAGTAAATTGTTGATTTGTACCCTTGTGTTTTAAATCAATTTTCCAAAGTCAGTTACTAAATACTTTTTTAATTGGTGATGTTCTCTCAAGTTCGTAGCTCTTTTCACCCTTGACTTAACTAAAGCTTAGAGCTTACGGAATATGGACCATTATATTCAGTGTGTCCGAAATCAAGGAAAGTTTGAAAAGGTACTGCATTTGTTTTCTGAATGCTGCAAACAAAACCGAAAATAATGTGCCAAGATTAGAGCTAATTTCTCTTAATAGCAAAGCGGTTACGTTGTTTTGTATAACAAAAACGTTCGATACTGTATTTATTGCAGTTACTTTCTCCTTGATTATTAGTATTAGTGTCTATGACGTTGGAATCATGAAGTGGGATGTACGACCTGGTAATGACAGAACTCTGGAAACTTCTGAAATTTGGACTAGAAGGATAAAGAAGAAAATCCTCCAGGTAGAAGACTTACGTAATGAGAAAATAGTGAAAAGAACCAATAAGAGAAGGGCAACAAAAGTGGAAAGTTCATTTATTTATTTATCGTATATTTTATAGTTTGTACAGACATGAAAAATCTAACCTGTCACAAGCGATCCACGTATTAAAGATGCGATACAGAAGATCCTGTCACAAAAGATACAGACATCAGAGACCTAATCCTACCACACGAGATTCAGGCATCAAAGACTTAATTATGTCGCAATAGACACAGGCATTGCAGATCTAATTCTGTCCACGGGCATCGAAGACTTAACCCTGTTACAAGAGATACAGGCATGGAAGATAAATCCTCTCACAAGAGGTATAGGCAACGAGGATCTAATCCTGACACAAGAGATACAGGTATAAAAGATCTAATCGTGTTGCAAGCTATACCAATATCAAAGACTTAATCCCCTCATAAGAGGTAAAACACAGGCATCACAGACCTAATCCTGCCACAAGATATCTAGTGGCTTACTCAACGATTACACTTATTTAAACATTTAATCATTGTTTCAACTTTCAATACAACGTTGAAAAGGAGGGTATTCAACGGTATTATCAACGTTATCTGCTGCTGGAGATTCGCCAGAGTTTATACTCTCGGTACCATCCCGGTATTATCTTAGTGGTTGGGTAAAAGTCTAAGAAACCTATGCAGCCGTTGTAATGGGACCAAATGTCTTACTCTTTACAATAATAAATATCGTCGTCGTGGTCTCTATATAGTCCTCTTGTTGCTGCTGTGCGGCTGCTTCTTTGTTTTTTTATCTTTACTGTAATGAGACCTTTCTGTCTTCTTGGTTTTCTCCGGCTAATCTTCAGGGTCGTTTGATAGGTTACCTTCGATGTCGTAGAATGATCAATCACTATCTAAAAACATGGTCCAAAGCTACACCGTAGTAGGGCTACGTTAACTATATAGGTAATTGCACGGCGCTTAAAGCAGCCACCGCAACCACAAACAAATGCTCCAAAACGTCTAACTATAATCAAACGTCTATGGCGTCAAAAGAAAGGTATTTATTCAGAGGGTTGAAGACAATACATTTCACTATACAAATTCCACCTCTAGTTTGAGGTTCCCGCCATTCATTATTTACATTTCCGGTCTTTATAAATTACTGGTGTACATACATTTTTACACTATAGAATCTCTTGCTCTCATTAGTTCTTCGTTTCTTCCGTAACACTAATTAGTCTTCTTTATTCGTCTGTCATTAACAAACATCAAAAAACAATAAATTCTTTTCAAATACAAAAGTTACTCACTTCGCTTTTCAGGTACCAAAAGTTCACCTTGTGAAACTCCAAAAACGCTCCATTAACTTTCCTAATAAGGCATAGGCCATAGCACCGTGAGTGAGATTTGAACCCCCAATGCTTATAAGAAGTCAGTAATCGTAACCATTCGACCAGGAAGGCTGGATACACAGACCTACTCCTGGCACAAGCCTTACAGCCTAGAGCTGAAACCGGGATACATTTGGTGAACCAGTGACCCGAATATAAGTGACCTGGCGACCTAGTGATTCGGTTTGAAACTTGACCCGAATAACCCAGTCTGGGAGATATAATTAAATGGGAATTTCGGCGTCGTATTTTTCGTATTCTGGGTTTCATATTTTAGGCTCTGGTACAGACATCAAAGTTCTAATCTTGCAATACGAGTTACATACAGCAAAGACCTAATCTAATCCTGTTACAAGCCAGAGGAATTACGTTCCTCGGTACAATATTTTAAGAGGAAAAAATATGGTAGGTTAAAAGGTTGCAACCAAAGTCTTCATCCTAGGTACCATACCAACATTTGCCTGGTGGGACTGAAAAGAACCTTACAAAACCTTTATCGGCATACCCTTGCCTTGATGAACCTACCGCTATCGGCAAAAGGTCAATTATGACCAATCACTAGAAGTGTATTTCCAAGAATATAAGCAGAAGATTGCTGAGAGCATAGGATTGTTCTCAATGCCCAGAGGTAACGATGGTAGCTCAACGATTGAGCACCCAACCGGCAATTGTAATTCCCAGGTTCTATTCCCGGTAACTACTGCGACCATTTTTAGTACGTATTTCAGGAAGTTAAACAAAGATTTTTACGTTAAGAAAATCAACATATATTTCAAATTGAAAGAATTAAAAGAAACTAAATTTATCTGATTTTTGTCTACTTACTTGTTCAGCTAGCCAGACACGCGTACCAGAATGTTTATTGGCAGTTGTGTGCGTGAATCGACATAAATGTGTTTTTTTTTACGTAATCTAAGAACCATGTACATAAAATCAAAATGTAAGCAATATGTGTCCTGTAGAAAATTAGAAAATAAGAATTTGTATCCAATCTTTTTCTTGAATTATGTTCCTTATTGCGTTTTGTATTAATACAGGATTGGTTGAATGAATTTCAGGTGACTGAAACTCTTCAATACATGACTGTATGTGATCCTGTTTGATCGCTCCATAAAAGCAAGCAATTTATATCCTCTTGCATCGTTCTGTTTTTATTACTTTTCAGTTTTTCTTTCTTTTTTTCATGACGTGAACACACGAAAGTATGGCAGCGAGTCACCTTCAAACAGAGTTAATCTGTTCGGAGCACAAGAGTCGTAAAACTAACACGGATCGAATGTACAGAATCTGTAAAAGAAAAAAATACGGAGACGCAAAATTTGTACTCAGCTAAAATATGTTTTATCTTTAATAACTAATCTTGGTATCTATTCAAGATTTCTACATAGAAACTAAATAGATTGATACATATGCAAGATTAAATTGCAGAAAACAGTTCTTCAAGAGAGGACAAGTTTTAGTTTCGTACAAGTTTGAACAAACTCTTAGCTAAATAAATTAGAAATATTGTAGTTCTTTAGTTTTATTGCCATTAGAGATCCAAATCTCTCATCCGAAACCAAGGATAACACGTAAATTGGATCTTATTTTCTTACAATACAAAATTTGAACAGAATAATTCATGAAAATATTTAGTAAAACTCAATAAAACTAACTAACTAAAGATAATTAAAATGAAACCTAATGAAAACTAAATAAAATACTTATATACAAATAATATTAACGAGTGAAAAAAAGTATGTGACTGGACCGGGGATCGAACCCGGGACCTCTGGGTTACCATCCCAATGTGCTACCAACTGCGCCACCCAGTCGACCCGCTTACCAATCACACACCTTCCACTCTTGATGTCGAGGCTATCTGTTCCCTACAGAGGCTTGATGTACAGAAAAACTGGGAAGTTGCCTTACCATTTCAACTTTGGAAAATAGTTATAGTTTAGTTTCATTAGCATTTGCACCTGTCCGAAGGGTCTGCCCCGTGGATTCTGAGTTTGCTGATTCTATTTCAGAGGAAACCAATAGTAGATGCTCATGCACCATGTTGGCAATGTCAGGAGAGTGAGTAGTGAGGATATTTGAACATTTTCCCATTAACTGGTGACGATATTTGAACCTTGATGCGTTACTTGGATACTGAAACGAAAACCATGAGCAACAAGTAGCAGTATTGTCCGTCACAGCTATCAGAAAAGTTGAATGTGCAATCTTGTGGGAAAAAAGAAGGTATGCTCTCAGTATTTTGGGGGTTACTAAGAGGCTATCCTAACAGATTACTTGAGATCTGGGCCCACTGTTATTGGAAACTATTAACAAAACCTATACATTTTCTACGCAAAAGTCTGGAGCAGAAACAGCGGTGAAAATTAACCGAAGATAAGCTTTTCTAGGCTAACAATGCTGTCACTAACAAAGCAACGGCGACAGAGTTGAACTTGCAACGAAGCGTGGTTACACCCAGCTACCACATTCCCCTTATTCTCCTGACCTGGCACCTTCACACTTTTTCCTCTTACTCAAGGGACGCATTTCTTTTCGAACGGGGAGGCAATTTCTATTGTGGAAGAGTGGTTTTCAAGCCAAATTTAACACTTTGACGATAACGGCCTGTTCAGTGCGGAAGGTAGTCTATCGCTAGCAGGAAATTATGTACAGAGGACATAACATCTCTAGTAAGTTTATGAAACCTAGATCAACTCCATCACAGTCAGGGCAGAAGCTCTTTGATTTCACATTCGTATTATCTTATTTACGCGAAATTTCATAGTTCAAATTCCAAACGCCGCTGAAATAAAATATATTTATTTACGAAGTCCCATGCGACCCCAACCGATTCTTTATTTAATCTAGAGATGTTCGTCAAACTGATATATCGGAGATTCGAAGGACGTTGTCAGTAGTCCGACACAGCTTTACTATGAAAAATGTTGAAAACTAGAAAAAAAAAAAAAAAAAGAAGGGTAAAATAAATTTGAAATATATATATCGAGTATTTTCTCTTTCTTTTAAAAATTGCACTTGTAAAAAAATGTTAGCTAGGAACTAGACCGTACTAAACCCAACTATAGAAAGCGAGGTTGCCCAAATGTAGTATGCAGTTCTAAATGGGGTATCTCAAACTGCGAGACTCACTTCCTATGAACCTGATAGCTAACTAGTTACGAGCCGTATACCAATTTTATTTTCTTCAGGGTCTGCTTGCTTTTCATAGTCTAGGTAACAAAGCTAATGTCATTTTACGTTTTAGTGCAATATTAACAAACAAATATACGTGAAAAGTATTTTTCATATTTTATTTTTATGTTCACTTGAGGAGACCACCTTATAATACAGGGTGGTCAAAAAAATAGACACATTTTCATATAGTTATGATCGGGTTATGAACCCAAGTAAGCACAATGGAATGACATTTGAAGTACTGACAGGTTGATGTGTTCCATGGCTTTAATACTCGACCTAACGCAAATTTCCTTGCAGCTGGGCTTTCTGTTCCTTTTTTTTTCAGCACCGAGAGGCAGTAGCCCAGTTGGTACAATATCGAGGGGCCCTGGGTTCGATTCCAACGGCCGACATCCTGACTTAGGATTTCTCCCTCCGTCACACTAGGCAGATGCCGGGATGGCTCCTTCAACTTAGGCCCTGGCCTACTTCTTTCAACATCCTTTCCCGTACTGTATCCTGGGGTGAGCCACTGCTCCCTAAAGTCCATAAAAGTTCAAATTCGAATTATGGTATGTTTCTAAAATTGTTTAAAATGTGACATATCGTCGTTATCAAAGTGAATTGTTATTAACGTCCTAAACGAGCTTCTGAGGACGGGACCTACAAATTTTGGTAAAGTGGGCTACGATCTACTCCGTTCAATAGAACCCGTGACCACGCGCACAGAAAGTGGGCACGCTGAACTCTCGGGTTATCACTTATCACATTGAGAGGTTAAATTGACTAACCTTTTATTAACAACATACTGAGTTAGGGTAAATTGAACTTTAGTGAAGGCCTTTAGGAAAATGGCTCAGGCGGAATGAATTAATGATGATGAGAGAGTTGGTGGAATGAAGAAAATAGGAGAACCGGAAGAAAACCGATCCACGGTGTTTGTACACCACAAAGCCAACGTGATACGAGGCGTGATCGAACCGGGGACCCCACGCACTTGTATCAGGTCGAGTAATAAGGCCCCGGACACACATCAGTATTTCAAATAGCATTTCATTGTTATTGCTAAAGTTCTAGTGTTGAGTTACTTCTGTATCTCATCTGTTTACTGTGTGGAGACGTGCATTTAAATCCCGGTCCAGTGCACAATCAGCGTAGTAATGAATTAATTCTTAAATGTTATTACCAAAATATTCAATCTGTAAACAACAAATTATTAGATTGTGCAATTCATTTACCAGAGTTTTTACTCTACGATTGTGTTATTCTTAGCGAGACTTGGCTAAATGAAAATATATCTAGTGCAGAAATACCTCTTTCCCAGCATTTTAATATATATAGAAGTGATCGTGGACGCCGAGCAGGTGGTGTAGCAGTGTGTATTAACTCTAAGTGGCCTAGTAAAATGAGAGAAGATCTGAAAAATGACTGTGAAATTGTTTGGGCTGAAGTGCGTCTTAATGCAGGCAAAAAATTACTAATTGGTTGTTTCTACCGTCCACATAAAAATAGTCCCAGGGAACTGTTAATGGCCTGCAGAGGTTCAACATTAGCTGCACTTTCAGAGAGTGATGTGTTATTGTTCGGAGATTTTAATATGAACATGGCATGGTCAAGTATAAAAACTGGGGTTCCCACAGACAATAATGAAGCTTGGTTCATGGAAACTTTTATACATGGTCTCGGACTTTCCCAACACAATATGCACAATACAAGGGGCAATAGAATTTTGGACTATGTGTTATCCACATGTGATAAATGTATTATCACTCCATCTCTAAATTTACTATCATCTGATCACGAGAGTTTGGAGGTGGAACTATCCATTAATATTTTAAAAACAAAGTTGAAAGCTCCTCCTTTCACTCCAAGGCAGCATATTCCTCTTTGGAGAAAAGCTCGTTGGAATGATATTAACCGCGCTCTTTCTCTTTTCCCATGGTATATACTTGAAAACTTAACTGTAAATGAAGCTATTGATTTGTTCACGGATGTAATTCATGCTACCTGTAAAGACTTTGTCCCTACAAAGAAATTCCGATCCTCTAAATATCCTCCCTGGTTTGATACAGAAGCGCGATCTGTTTTGAAAAATAAAAAACTTGCATGGGAGCTTTGGAAGCAACATCCTAATGCACATACTTATAGCTCTTTCTCCCAGATCAGGCGCTACTCCAAGAAATTGCTTAGGGCAAAGTATCAAAATTATATTAACGAGGTAACATCTGAAATATCTAGCAATCCTAAGAGATTTTGGTCCCTCATAAACTCAAGAAGATGTCAGTCACGTGTTCCGACAGAGTTAATTTACGATTCGGCTACAGCGGCTGCTGAAAAGAGGGTACATCTATTGAATGAATACTTCTCTAACAATTTCTGTGTCCAATCTCCTCCTTTGCCACCTCCTCAGCTTCAACCGATCTGTTCACATGTACTGTCTTCATTAAGTACATCATCTGATGAGGTAAAATATCTGCTTTCTTCTTTACCTCTAAATCGTTCTCCCGGCTATGATAACATTAGTGCTATTTTTTTACGTAATGCTGCTGAATCATTGACGTACCCTTTTTCTCGTATTCTAAATAGATGTTTTGCCGAAGGTGTATTTCCTTCTTCTTGGAAACAGGCTAATATTATTCCCATTCTCAAATCTGGAGATAAGACCCATGTCTCTTCATACAGACCCATTTCTCTTTTATCTATTTTATCTGTGGTGTGTGAAAGAATCATCAAAGATAGACTTTATAATTTTGTCTCACCCTATCTAGACTCTGCTCAACATGGCTTTCTTCCTGGTAGTTCCACTCTTACAAACCTGTCCTTGTTACTCTCTGATGCTACCCAATGCCTGTCCAATAACACACAACTTGATGTTATCTATCTAGATCTTAGTAAGGCTTTCGATAGAATTGATTGTAATCTTCTTCTTTATAAATTAACTCACCGATTCAATATCCATGATAACTTCCTTTCATTATTGCGAGACTATCTCACTGGCCGCGAACAACGTGTTGTTCTTTCTGGATCATCTTCTAATTTTGTTCCCGTTCTCTCTGGTGTACCTCAAGGTAGTGTTTTGGGCCCCCTCCTTTTCCTTCTATATATGGACGATCTCCCATCTTATCTCTCGTCATCTGAAACCAAAATTCTTCTTTTTGCTGACGACTGTAAATTATTTTGAGAAATCAGATCATTACAGGATGTTGCTGATCTCCAAAATTCCATCTCTGACCTCTTGGACTGGTGTGATGCGTGGAACTTGAAAATAAATCCCTCAAAATCTTCTTTTCTTACTATTTCTTTAAAGAGGAATCAAATCCCATCTGCCTATATCATTGATGATAATCCTATTGGTAAAGTTTCTTCTCAAAAGGACCTTGGAGTGGTATTTGACGAAAAACTTCTATTTGCTGATCACGTGACTTCTGTAACTAACAGTTCTATGCGCTTACTTGGTCTTCTCTATAGATTTACAGAAATTAAGGACCTTCATTCATTGAGTATGTTCTACAAAACCTTCATCTCCCCTAAAATTGAATATTGCTCCCCAATTTGGAACATGGCTAGTATTTCTAATCTATCTCATATTGATTCTGTTCGGAACTTTTTTCTTGCTATAGTCAAAAGAAGAATACCATCAGTACGTAGCTTAAGCAAACCAGAGTTATTATCCGTTCTTGGTCTCCACGTACCCTCTTTTCGTCGCAAGCTGGCAGATTTGATGTATTTATACAAGATACTTAACGGTAATCTTAGAACTGGAGAGTTGATATCTAAATTTTACTTCCGTGTTCCGTTGCGAATAACCAGAAATAATAACCTCCTTCATTGTGCCACGCCTAGGCTAAGTATACTGCAGCGCTCCTTATTCCATAGACTAGTAATTATGTACAATAACCTTGATTCAAATATTGATATTTTCGGATCTGAACACACTTTCCATCGAACGCTAAATACAAATATGTGAGTTATTCCTCTTGTGTAGTATAATCGTTATGTTTTTTATATCAATTGCTGTGTTATGTGTTGTTTAAAATTTAATTTCATGTTATTTAGTTTTTAGTAAAGTTATTTAGTTTGTTGCATTGTTATTTTGTTTCTGTCTAAAATGGCAACTCAAGCTGTATCTGAAACTTAATAATAAATAAATAAATAAACCGATAATAGGTCTATGAAAATGTGTCTGCTTTTTAGAACAACCCTGCATGTATGTACCTGTATAATATGTATTGTAGGCCCATATTTTTTCCTTTCCGGGTAAAGTATATACACACAGAATAAAGCAATACAGAGAAGAGAAAAGCATAACGGAACCACATTTACCCCAGCATATCAGTAAAAATCTTATGCAACGAAAACGCACAAATCTTTCTGTACCGCTTATATGAATTATATCCTGACATTCCGGCTATGATTCACATAGCAGGAAAAAAAGCGGTGGAGCCAAGAGGATCTTGTATGGTCCATTCTGCAAAACGAACAGCATCGAAAAAGAAAAAGAAAGTGAAGCCGATTTTCCGCCGATCCGTCGGGAAAAATTTGCCCAACAGTTCATCTTCAGAATCATCCATTATCTTAACACAGGCAGACATTAAAGGCTGAAATCAGAGAATATTTCTTCTGAGAGAAGGCGCAGGCTTCCGTGAGTTTCTCTTTAATGTGCTAAAACATTTCTTGTGTTTGTGGCAGACTCTCTCTTCTCTCTCTTTCTCTCTCTCTTATTCTCTTTGCATCCATTCTGACACTTCCCTCCCTAACTGCCTACCACCAAACAACCACTTTTCTTTTTCTTCCCTCCGGTTCCTACTATCTTCTGAGAGTTTCTAGAATTCCAAACGCTTCAAAATTATTCTAAAAGCAGGGTTCTTACACTATTCTCTCTCTTTTCCTTTGCTTCTACAAGAAGAATATTTTTTTGATATTTTCAAAAAAAAGGAAAAGAGGGGGGGGGGAGGAAAGGCTCGGGAATTTTCCTTCTGTTCATCTTTCATGTTCTTCCGGTTGTCAACATCCACAATTATTACCATCTTTTCCTTTCTTTCGTCGTTTCTTTAATATTTATTTCCTCTAGTTCTAGAATCCAAGGAACGAAATTTTCTAGTGGAAAAATACTGGAATGTTACAAAAAATATATTAAAATTTATTATAGCGCAACTGCTGCAAAATCCAAGAAGGAAAATCATATATAATGTATTCAGTTGCTAGTATATTGTGTTTCCTATCAGTTACTATTGTACTATACTTGCCTGACGTTTTAGAGAATTATAAATATTCTATTTAGACAGTAATAAATGTCTGGATACAATAACAAAATAAATTTTCTGAATTTCTTTAGATATCCTAATTCATTGATTTATTTTCGTATGTTAGTACAACTTCCTAGGGTAACTCTAAGTAATTCAATGTACCATCCCCGCATTCATCTGGTGTTGGTGAAAGCAAACTACCCTACACCATAATCTATTCCATGATTCAATCACTAGCACCTCATTTTATGAGGCTAGAGTTTCTATTTTCTATTTTATTTATTTCATTACGAACAGGCTGCACCCAACCTATCAGAATATACACAATCCAATAGTTTAGATCAGTCTTTCTCAACTTGGGGTCCGCAGATCCATAAGACGATCTGAGGGGGTCCGCAAAACAATCCTAGATAGACACACATACTGGTAAAGAAATATAGGACGTACAAAAAATGTTCGACCTATAAGAATCTACCTATACTCCAACGGGAATCGACTCTGATTATTATTCTTGTCACCTCGATAATTCGAATTTCAATTGTTTTCTGGACGTGCTGTTGAACCTCTATGATTCGAAATCCCCTGCTTCAGAACCTCTACAAGTCGAAGTTACGGTATCAAAAGCTCTATAAGTCAAAGTTTCATTCAAGTAAACGTTTGTAAGTCGAATTTTAGGGAGTTGAACAGTCTGAGCCGAAGGAAATGGTATGTTAGATGCTCACGTCAATGCCAGTGCTGTCTCAGTGAGTGTCTGTTGCGCCGTGATCAGCACGCAGTTAACTACTTAATATGATCGCGATGCTAAAATGCAGGGCCCTAACTATAAAAATGAAGCGTTAGTCAGTGCTGGCTCTCTATATCTGGAAGTTTCATATAATTCCTCTCAATAAGTCGAACCTCGCTAAGTCGATATATTCGATAACTCGAATTTTGTCTTTTCTCCTTCAGGTTCGAGTTATCGAAGTTCCACTGTATTAAAGTAAAAACATGTTACCGTAAACCTAACCTGTCGATGTAATTGATACAGATCGACTTACGGTAAAATACTTTAAATTTAATGTATCATTAAACATTTACCAAGAAATATTAATTGTATTGATCACTACAAGAAGTCGATTTTTGGCTTCAAGTTGGAAACCCCTGAATCTACAAAAATACGAAGCGAAATTTGATCTACAAGTAAAATAACATTTTTGTTGTTTGGTCCATGGGAACACACCCTAAAATGTTTTATAACAATTTACAAACACACCGAATATATACCAGGTGCCCTCTCGAATTTCTTCCCACTGGAAAAGAACTCTAAATGCAATATTTATGAACGATAGGAAACGTGAATCTCGCTCAGATTTATTGGCAAGCTTGGAAACTTAAATTATAATCTTCATTTAAAGAAATTTCGAACACAAATGAGAAATTATTTCAAGTACGAAGGTTTAAAAGAACAGTATGATTCACCATACAGAACTGAAGTACAGTTCTTCATATGTTTTCACCCAGATTATAACTTTCGATCTCGGAAAACAAAATCAATTATACAAATATTGACAGTTTGCAGTGAAAAGGACTGATGAGGAACAGGAAACTAGTTTCTTCTGACGACAACGACTCTAGCGTTGAAGAAGGCTACTTGGAAAGAGAGAGAGAGAGAGAGTGACATATATATTTTCCTTCTCGACGTCCTCAACCCCTCTTACAGCGTTCGGGCGTCAAGCGACCGACAAAGAAGACGGTTTGGGTTCAATTATTGATCTTCTCAACGAGGGTTGGGGGCCAAAATATCTCTGAGAAGCTAAAACACGATTCGAAACATATCCCCTTTGGCGGATACCTATATTGGATTCTAAAACTGACTGTTTCAACTACTTTGAATGGTTAGAAACAAATAATAGTTCTGATTTATGTTTTAAAATTAAATTAAAAGAGAATTAAAATATTTTATTTAATAGAGATCATACGCAAATTAGCGTATCTACTGTATAAAACAAGAAGTGTGTAAATCATGCAGAACCTGGACCTACCCATCGTTTCAATTATCACTTAAAATTATTAATTACAAGAAACAGTTGTGTTAAGAAAATTGAAGGTAGGTAAGTTTAGCAAGATATTCCACAATATCAGCCTCACACAGGGTTTCACAGTTGTATTCTAAATACTTCTTTAAGGCGTTGAATTGACACACATTCGAAGTAAAAGTTTGGAAATGACGTTTTATAATCACGTTACGAGATAAAACATATCGTTTTAAAATGTAAAGTAATACAGACCATAGTGATGGCTGACGATATGTCCTTCGATTACTTGTGAAATGAAGCGAAAATGTTCTTTGAAACACGTATCCCTGGCACTGTTTTTATTATCCAAACTCTATTGGTAACTTATCACCTCTTTAACGCTCAAGTTGTATGATTTCGCTTGAAATCCATTGTTCGCAAACAGTCATTCTGTGTCGCTCGAGAGATCACAAACCACACTATAATTGAGGAAATACGGATAAACTAAAGACCGCAATCTACATTTAACTATAAATTATACACGTAACGTGAATATTTGCCTACCTTCTCATCCTTCTGCCAAGAACAGTGTCCTTTCTTGTCATACACTCTACACACTAAAAGTGTGTCCTCCGTCGGATTCACTTCCGTATATTCGGGTTCTTTAGCGAACTTTTGAATGGCCAACAACAGCACTGGACCTATAAAGACAGAAAATCAAATATGAATACCTAAAATCATTACAGCAATATATACGTACAAGATATCACAAGTTAATACCTAGAACTCTGCATGTTAAAATCCACACCATATCCTTAGCACCATTAATCCATTTCTACCCGCTACCACTTGGAACCGCGGATGATCCGACTAGTGCTTTGCAGATAACTGTTTAGTGAATAACGAGAAAGCGATTTTGCAATTGCTGGATCTGACGTCGCTAAACTTACCACAATTCACCAATCACGCGTGCTCTTTCACGAACAGCCAACACAACACGAAAACAGTTACCTAACAAACGACAGTCAGCAAAACATGCAGAAGTAGTACGAATGGAGCAGTGCTCATGATCAGATATAGGAGTCGTCTGGTAACTAGCATAGTCATGGTAAAACTTGGTATGTTTTAACTCGATTTGAATATCTATCGCTCATTACCTCTAAACTACTAGAAAAATAATGCTGAATTGAGACAGTTGCAAAAGGAGGAGGGAGCCTTTCGAAAGTCTACGAAGAGAACTTTCAGTCAATACTCAAAGGTATCTAATTCAGAGACGAAAATAGTGCTTATTGATGCAAGAAGCTTCCGTATAATCACTCATTCTGTTGTAGCTATTAAAAATGAATCATGACAAATTAAATTTAGCTTCTGGCTGTATTAATACACTTCAAGCTCAACTACTTTTTACATCGCTGCAAGTTCAGTAGTCGCTTAGCAAGATTTTCTAATAACCATACCTCGTTGCTATTTCACCAATTTTCAGGTCTATTTCGTTTTCCGTTAACTTTTCGAACAATTGATGTAGATATCAAAAGGCAATATGGTTGAAGTCGGAGATATAAAAAGAGGCTGTATAAAATATTGCTGGACTATCTCTGTAGAGCGCCGACAGATGAAAGCACAGAGTTATGATCAGAAATAAAAGATGAAACGAGCCAACGAGAAATTTTGCGTTAACCTGGGCAAGTCGGCCACACAGCTTCTTCGCAAAGCTTATGGTGACGACGCAATATTACGAGTGGCGCTCAGGCGCTCTAAAGCAGAAGTATGTCCCTTGAAGACGACAAGCGATCTGAAAGGCCTTCCACGAGTATCACCGCCGAAAATGTACAACAAATTCGGGAACTTGTGCATGTGGATCGTTCGAGGACGATTAACGGCCTTGCTAACATTGTTAGTGTGTCGTACAGGTCAGCGCAGACAATCCGAACGTCGGACTTAAATATGCGTGTGTCTGTGAGAAGCTTGTTACCTGACTGCTAAACCCTGAGCAGAAAGAACATCGCACCGCAGTGTGCAAGATCACCGTGAATGAGTAGCAAATGAGACATCCTTCACGTCCAGGATTATCGCCGGTGACGAGTCTTGGGTCAATGATTCCGAGACAAAGCGGTAGTCGTCGCAATGGAAGAGCTAATCATTTCCAAATCGGAAGAAGGCGGGAATGAGTCGCAGCTCAATGAAGCCATGTGCATCGTGTTTTTCAACATCCGTGGCATTGTTCACGCGAATTTGTCCCCCAGGGTCACACCGTCAACAGAGAGTTTTACTGCGACGTTTCAGGGAGAACATTCATTGAAAGTGTCCGGATCTCTGGAGCGCGATGAATTGGATTCTTCACGACAGCAATGCATCATCATCGAACATTTCTCGTACGATGAGTTTCTCGCCAACCACAACATGTTATCGCTTCCGTACCCGCTCTATTCGCCAGGTTTAGCTCCTGCGAACTTCCTTCTTTTCCCGAAGATGAAGTTGCAGGTGAAGGGTCGCAGTTTTCACACCGTTGCCGAAATCTATCACGAATCCGAAACGGTTATGGACTTGCTGACACAGCATAATTTCAAGGCCACATTCTTGCAGTGACAGGAACACTGGGCCCAGTGCACTGCTAAGCTAGTTGACTACTTCGAAGCCGATGGTATTCAAACTTACGTAACTACTGTAATTTTTATCAACAGAGCTAGTCCGGAAACTTTTTGATAAACCCTTGTAATTATATGTACCGGTACTAAAAATAAATAAGGATTTTATGATTGTATATTGAGGAGCAAATAAAGGAAAGCTCACAAATCAATTTTTAGATAAAAAAAAAAGTTTTGTTCGTTTTAAGACCTGAATGAAGAACTGCATCGAATAATACAAAGTAATTTTCTAATAAAAGTATTTATCCCATCGTAATATGTACTTCTAAAACTTGAATTTTGTTTTGCTTATTTGCTTTTCTAGTCTGTGTATCATTTTAGTATTATATTTTTGCTGTGAATGTATTTAATAGTAAAATATGATTAGATACAAAAGTGCAGTAGCACGTAGGATGAGATGATATTAGTGATATATGTATTAGGTACGGGTGGCTTTATCTTTTGCCAGAGATTTTCTATTACTAAAACTCATTTTTGCATGCAATGAGCAAAATAGTTAAGGAAACATGAATTATTACAGGATTATTGCCTCTTGTCATCTGCAAGTCACATAAAATATTAAAATACGACTTTCATTTCTTAATTTAGCGTAGCACCATCTTGTGAGGAAATTAAAGCCTATCTCAGTTAACGTTGAATCTGTTCTTGTTCAAACAACAACAAGAAACGCGTATATAAAACACTTTTAGTGGCGAAAATTACAAGTAATTTCAAGGTTTAACAGCAAGAGATTAAAATGACAGGGGGGTGGTGGTAATGGGGAATAAGGATGTGTTGCTTTAAAATCATTTAAATATGTTAATAAAAGAAGAAAGTACCATGGTAGTCAAAAGAATTTTCTTTGCGTTTGTAGCGTCAGTTTAGTTTAAGACCTCTGGGTAGATTTAATGGTTTTCCAATTCGAAAAGGATGATTTTTGACTATTTTATTGCATTAACCAAGTACGGTTTTGTTTTTTTTAAATACGTAATGACATTCCAATTCAAAGAAAAATAGAAAGGGGCATTGTTCATGGCGAATTCGTCCCCCAGGGGAATTAAAACACACGCGACAAGAGAATGGAAGTCAAGAGCCAAGATCGAACGAATGGATGTAGTTCAGTTAGCAGAGTTTCGTTCGGAAGGCTCTGGGATCAGTTCCAGTGACAGGCCTTCCTGAATTAGTTTTTCCAAGAGTTTCTCGAGTTAGACCAGGAAGGTACCTTCAAACTAGGTTCTTGACCACTTCCTCCCCATATTTTATTTTTCCAAATCCTATTTTGAATTTAATTCTAAGGTTTTTAGGCAACTTTGGCTCAGACCGGATGCATGATGGGAGAATTTGGTGGAATGAAGAAAGTTAGAGGAAACAGGAGAACCACAAGAAAGCCCTCGCGCACGCTGTTTGTCCATCACAAAGCCCACATGGCATGAGCTGTGATCGAACCGATAACGCCAAGCGCCAGAGATAAACGCTCTACCACTGAGCCACCGCGGGCCATTCTTCCCAATCCTATCCTTGCCTGAAAAATTACTAAATTAGTAAAAACCATAAATACGTTTCAAAATTACATCCAAGGAGTCCTGAACAAATGATGCTGTGTATGGGATGATGTCCTTCGAAAAGCGCCGTGTTGGCGAAAGGAATGAAGAAGATATCGACATGGTCTTTAGTTGAATTATCGTTGCGTCATTATAACCGCCTAGTTGAAACTGGGGAAAATACTAGGAAACTTCAGTCAGGATTGCTGACAGATCTGAAGCACTATTTTGGGACAAAAGTGGTTTATAGTTACTGGCCAATCTATTCTAGACAAAATATCAGTATTTGTCTTGTGAGACTGCGAAAACTCCCTAAGTAATAATCAATGAAGACGGCTAATGTAAAGAGCCTTAATCTACGCCGTTTACCGGGATGAATCCGTAGTCAGTACATTACAGTGACTGAATTCGACCACGTCCAAACAGATTAGTGAATTTAGAAATAAAAGACGTTGTTGAATTAGTTACTGGATATTGTCATAATTTCTGAACTATCCATTCAAACTTTTTTTTTTATTAAAAAGGTAACCACAGTATCTGTTCTCAGCTATACCTGCAAGTCAGACAGACATTAAATCATGCATTGTAAGGTTATAATTTCACGTTACTTCCTCTAAAATCAGACGTTATAAATAATAATTCTTGTGTCTGGGGAAATAGAAAGATATGAGACCTTCTGTGAAATGCCTATAAAATTATTGTACGCTGAAATAGTGTTCAAGCACATATACTAAGTTCTTTCGTCTTACAATAACAACTTGAAAGAAGACGTGAGTGAAATAAAATAACTATATATAAAATGAGCAAGCATGCAGAAACATAAACACATCTAACGTTAACGTTCGAGTTATGAAATATGGAGAAGAAAGGAACTTTTTACAAGGCTCTTCATATCCATGATGTACACCTTCGAATAATATCTAAAAGTGTTTGTCCCCTCTGGTAACGTTTTGAGCAAAGACCCATTCATTGTGCCATAACTTTACATTCAAACTCATGTAAGTAGAAGTTAACTGTTATTTCCAGGCTATGAGACGTGCTTGTTCCTTTCTCTCTCTCATCTTTTTCTTCTTCTTTTACAGCACTTTCATCATTCTTATCCTTTAACCATGCAAAAGTGACGGTAGTGGATGATGGCCATAAGGTTGAATGGAAAACTCAGGCTAAAGTTATGAAATGGACCAAAATGGCCCGCGACACATCTCCCCTCCGTTGGAAAAAAAAGAGTTTGCGCAAGAAGAAGAGAAAGAAGATGGAGAAGGACACCTGAAGATAATCTGGCTGTAAAATCTGGAAAGTCTTCTTTTCCTTTATGATGGCGGGCAATCGTGGGGAGAGAGATGGTCGGAGGAAAATTGAAGTACAGGGATAAGATTTTGAAATGAAGGGAGTACTGGAAAAGATGCGACAGAAGTTTGAGTTGACATGGTATGGTAGTAGTGAGGCTACTTCTCAAGTGGTTCCATCTTATCTTTGTTTTTAAATGATCCTGCTTCTGTAAGAGAGTCTCCTTTAAAAAGAAATGTTGTACAGGGAGTAAAGTAAGTAAGATGGTCCACGTAGCATGAAGCGACAGTGGACGTTTCTTCCTGTTATGGGGCGCTACTTAACAGAACAAAGTGTTTTGCAAAACAGTGATGTTTTTTCTAGAGTAATGGTGTTAAATCTTACATCATTTACACTCATTTCGTCTCTAGCATCTCAATCATAGCACTATTTCACATAATTGATATTGTAAGAGAACTTGATAAAAATACAAAACCTGAATTGCAAAACATCCTAAGTCCACTTTTTTCGTATTTTTCTGTTCGTCGGCATCAATGTTCTTAGGTCTATCCACTTACATAATATTACATTCTAACTCCAACTCAAAACCTTTTTTCTATACAAAATAATTTCAGCTGAATAGAATAATATCCCAGGGGTTCCACAGTCTAGTGGTTAGAGCGTTGGACTCATGTCCGCGTGGTCCCGGCTGCAGTCCCACTTTTCGGCGTCCACCCAGCGTCGTGAGGCAAACTGGGGAGTCACACGAATATAGACGTGACGGCCACACTCGGTCTGGTAAGCCCCTGATACGTTTGCTCGTGGTTAGGTACGCGCAGTGCTGACCACACATCCGTTACTCAGGTGGACGTAGTTCCACCAAACACGGACATATGGCGTTGGGGCAGGATCAGGGCCTATAGGCCTGTTACGCCAGTGTTTTTTTTTAAATAGCATTCCAAGTCGTTGGACTGTTTTGCGTTCCTCCTGAAAACAAAATACTCCGGTGGACTTGGGATGTTTTGTAATTCAGGTCTTCAATTATTATACTCGCGCAAAACGTCTACTCACACAGTATTCTCCATACAGAACAGGTATATTCTAGGAATATTTATGAATTTCCCTATGGATATCCTAGAATATTCCTGGTATTTACATTAAACATTCTACGAATATCTTATTGAATACTCTGCATACTCTGCAGAGTGCATACTCTGAGGATATTCCTTGGAATATTTCAGGTATATTCTACGAATATGCAAACATGTTTTACCTTTTGGGATATTCTCAGATTATTCTAGGGATTATAAACCTAGAATATCCTTTTATTATTCTCAGGAGCATTTGTTAGAGACATCTTAATTTGTTTTTGAATATTCTGGAATATTTCATGCGTGTTGGGGTATCTAAATGACATATTTCTAATGGTTTCCTATGCTATATTAGTCTCTTAGGACGGAAATGCCAAATGTTCTAAGTGCCAAACCTAAAATATTGCACGATGAGAAAAGGTTTCTGGGTTATAGTTGAAATACGTTTTTTTTTGTCTGGAGATAGCCTATTTTGTGCAACATCTTATCATTGAATTGGCACTTACAGCACTATTCTGTCAGTAAACACATTTCTCAAAAAAGTGGCACTTAGCACATTTGAGATGTCCGCCCTTCATTTACATTTTCCGTGTTTTTGACATTGCCAGCTACATGCTTTTTGTTACTCGTATTTACAAGACACAAAATGCTAAAAGCTTCAAAAATCTAGCGGAAAAAGTCTTCAGATCCTTTCAGATAGACCCAAGTAAGTAGCAACAAGAAGAAAATCATTTACTTACAGTTCACTCTGGTGGAACTAATCATCAACTATTTTGCGCTCTAATATTTAACATTAAATCAGAACGTACGCTATCTCGTTACTTAATTGACTCACTATATATATTATTCAAAAGATGAAAAGTTATGGTTATTGATATCGTTGAAAGTTTTGTACACTAATTTAGATGTTGTTCTAGATAATTAGACTAGAAAACTTGAGTGATCTGACAACAAAGTTATGAGACTATTTTCATTTCCGTTTGTATTGGCAACCCTGCAACTTACTAGGATATATCATGTTCCATCTTGAATGTTTCTTAATAATAATTTATTAAATACAAAAAAAATGTACGTACGTAATGTTAGTATTTTTTGTTAATATTAATTCTTGATGGTCCTCAAGTTTTAAAAAACTACTTATTAGAGAAATAATTTGAAACTTAGACCTAAAACGACAATAGAAACATGTTTCCGTCATTTTTTTTTTTTTTTGTATAAAAATTAAAATATGTTGAAAACTGAACATCTTTTCTAAATTTTTAAAATGGCATTTGAAACTTCACACAGGAAGCAAAAATTTTGCTCCAGAAATTTCTGAAATTTTACAATTCTTAAATCATTATCCTTAAATTTTAAAAAATATTATCATAAACAATATAAACAGAAATCTGTATTCGCTGAATCAGATTGTAAATCACTTAAGTCTTTCAGTTAACATATTAAATTTCTATATTTAAAAAAAAAAATGGGTTATAGGTTTGATTTCCAGAGATGCTGAACAAGCAAGCTCTCTTCCTAAAAAATGAAAAAAAAAAGTGCAAAAAAAAAAGAAAAAAAAACAGTTACAGGATTAGCCAGCACTGTATTTTCCTGTTAACAATCTACGTAGTTGGTATTCTTTCATATTTGATATTCCCCCTCCCCCTGTTTCCTAATCACGGTATGGATTAACTCATGCATATAATTGGATTTCATTTTCATTTTATGCAAGCCTTCCGTGACTCTGAGCAACGCATGTTTCCCTGACTCACAAGAAATTTAATCTCTCACTCTCTCTCATACACACACAAACACACATACACTTTCTCAATCTCTAGCTTCACCCACTTTCGTCTTATTGTTGTGCCTGCGCTTTGTTTATTACAGAAAACTTGAATTAGTTCGAAATTACCATGGCGATCATTAGACTGCTCGAGATAATTTGTATGAGTTTAGTCTCTCAGCAAAATAATTCATCGCTCACATATGAACATCGTAAATGTTCCTGACATGTTTCCTTCCCTTCCATGTCGAGAATTACGGTAGATTCTCGTAAGGCAATAAATAATGCACATTTCTTGTTTACTTACAGGTTACACTTAACAAAATATACAATATATTTTAACGTAAATATCATAAAAATTTTCTATATCCGATCTTCCATTATAACCAGAACAAAATCTGCGTTTCTCTTCTTAATGCCAATCAGGCTTCAGCATCCGCTAGTTGTCTCTTCCTTCGCCTTTTTTCCACTCTTCGCTGCGTGTGTTGTGTGTGTACATGTACTTTTCGTACTTATATAAGAATGTTTATTATTGATATTTCCTCCATCGTTATTTCACGACTCGAATTGGATCTCCAAGTTCCGTTGGAGATTCCAACCATTATACTACAACAGCAGATCACTAGCGGTTAAAACCATAAGAGTACATTTGAACCTGCCCTCGCTAAACCTCGATTTCGCGACGGCACTTGAACCTTGCCCTCGCCATTGGACTTCAACCTCAACCTCACGATCGAACACGACCTCACATTTTGAGGTCAAGTTCAAATGAAGTTAAGGTTGGACCTCGCGAACTTAGAACACCCAACCAGATAACTGGGAGATCCGAGTTTGAGTCTAGGTCGAGTAAGCGACAATTTTTTGCTTTGTATTCTTTCAACATACACAAGGTCTTTCTGTAAAGGTAATAATATATTGCTCTTGTTTTGTTTCTTCCCTTTTTCTTCCTTTTGTTTCTTTTAAGTCCGTGCGTTTGAAACGTGTTCCTGCTTCTACCACAAAGTAAATACGTAAAAGTAAGTAAGTAGATACGTAGTTACTTTGTGCTTCAACTGTTACTTTTCCCCATCTACCTTGCTATAGTCCACCGATTCTTGCTTCGCGCCATGTGCTTTCTCTTGTGTCAGCCTTCCAACACAGAAAGTGCTGTCTGTTGCAAATTGATATGTATCTCTGAAAGTTTTGTGTTATGTACGTTTTTTTTTAAATTTATATTTATATTATTGATTTATGCACGAGAAACATGTTTATGCTTACGCTTCATTATTGTTGCAGGTTGTAAATGAATGAAAATGGCGACCCCACAGGAAATAGATTAATATGAAGTCAAAGTCACTGATTTCCTTGTAACGACAATTTCGCCGATGATACGGACCAGATTCTCTTTCCAAAAGCAACAACTTTTATGTGCAGGTGCTGTTCACAAGTTGCCCCTACGTGGACGATTAGGTGCGTTCCAACTGACTGTTGACAATGTGCGATGGTCAGTGCATTCATCCGAATGGGAACTGCAAACACCAATAACAACCATCCATAGGGTCCTGTACAAGCGACTTCATCTTCAAGCGTATGAAATGCATATTACTAAAGCCTTTGCATTACGGTCTTGATTGTTCCATGTTGCAGACAATTGATACTAACAATGAATTCCTAAAAAATGTATTATTTTATGATCAGGTCTATTTCTACATGTGAGAATATGTTAACCAACACAGTGTGAGGAATCTGGGTTCCTGAAAATCCACATGTCACTCGTCAACAAACGAGTCAAAGCGCAAAGATGAATATATGTTGTCGCCTGGCCCACGCGCGATACGGTTATTGCTCCGTCTTCCTTTGCGGACAGCATCACTGGTGCAGTTTACTGTGACGCTTGAACAGTACGTGCTTCCCAAAGTGAAGGAGTTACAGCCAACCATTCTTTTCCAACATGATGGTACGCCGCCACATTAGTCCCACGATGTTCTGGATATTCTAGACGAGCATTTCCCTGCTAAATGACGTAAGGTAATGTCTGCCAGATGATTCTTCTTTTATCTTCTCTGTTGCAAATTTCTAGTCCGCGTAAAGAATTTTACCAGAAACTGTAGTCACTCAACTAATCAGGAAGCAACAAGATAACGTTGAGTATTCAGGAAAAAAGAAAAAATGTTTAAGTATTATTTTCTTTAAAGGTTCAGAAATGCTTCCCTTCACTGCTTTTGTCTCTGTCGTTCACTCTAAGCCTAGTGCCCTACAAACAAAAGTATGAAGAAACGGAGGATAGAAAAAACCTTAACAATCTATAACAAAAATCTACATTATTAAATCGCGTGATGTAACTTACGACAGACTATGAAGAATTGTCCGTCAGATTCTTTGAGCGAAACCTACCCGCCCTTCAGACAGAATAATATATAAGGTTCACTAAAAATATGTTCCTTTTGCAATAGATTTTCAGCAAAAAGGAGAAAGAATCCTCTTTTTTTGAGGAAAGAAAACTACCAAGAAAAATAAAACACGTGCGTATATAAATTTTGTATGAATAAAAGACCGTTTCAAGCCTGACGACAAGGGAGTGATATATATGAGCCCACATATGGTTTACTCTTCTGCAGGAACTATTTCCACACCTCTCCACTCTCTTTTGGTATATGTGGTACCTTAAAAAAAATTAGCGACAGAGACACAAGTTCCCTTTCGATCTGTTGCCTGCCTTATCAGTCATCTTCAATGTTTATCAGAAATAACACCTTTTTTTGTTTTTTCTAGTTGAAATACAGAAGGTCACGGAACCATTCGCACGTAATTCAGAGCCCTATATGCTTCTATGTTATTTTATTCAACTAAAAAAATATGTTTTAGTATTCACTAGATAAGTGATCAAGGGTAGTTTTCGTAATCAAACCCCATTGGTGGAACTTTTACATCACATTCGGAACGTTCTGGGTTCGAGCTTAGTGGTTGGCCATTCTGAGTGAGATTTTTCCAGTTTTTTTTCTCAATTCCACCAGTCTAATGTTAGGATAATACCTTAACCAGGTTCTGGCTGACTTTCTTTGCACAATTTCTCCCTTATCCTATCCTGGACTGTGCCAAAGACGATAAGGGTCATAAATACAGTAAATTATAATACAATTTTTATAATCAAGGCTTCCCGAATTGCATAGACGTTCAGATTAATGAAGACTGACCCCACTTTACTTAGCCCTTCCGGTGAGTGAAGTATAACACGAGTGTAAATGAGGGTGAGGACGAAGTTGAAAGTGATAGAGAGGTCAAAGTGAAGAAGTGAGAGTGAGAGCCGAGGAAACTGAACACATATATGTCGGGTTTTTAAAGTCGGTAAGGACATATTCAACATATTTCAAATTCACTTAAAACTTTAGGTTCGGTCCTTACAACTATAACATAATTTTGATCCGGTATAAGGCAAACAGCAAACCACCATCTCTTCATAAGGCCCAAGAAACTTCGGTTCATAAAGCTGCCAGAGCACCTATCATCATCATACCAGGCAAAGGCCGAGATGGTACCATACTAACTAGGCACTGGTCGACAACAACATTCTCTCCCCCACCGTATTCCGGCCTGAGTCTGAGATGTCTAAAGACCAAAAATCAATTCAATTCAAACAATCATCATCATTAACAGCTTTAATCCTATTGAAATAGAGAAATTCTTTTAGTTTGTATAGCCACTGGAATGTATTGGCATCGGTGCAATAATGTTTTTCGTAAAAACCCTGTAAAATTTGTTTTATACCAATTTCTTACTCGACTCTTATTCTAGCGTTGTACGAATAAACCAGAGTTGTAGTCGAACAAACAAAAAACTTGTATACAGTCTTTGAACTTAACTTATTCGGTCTCGTTTACAGGCTATACATTAATGATTGCTACAGGAATGAACTCATTAGTTTAATTGCCTCTTTAATTTCGTTTAGATACAGCTTTAGGTTAAAAACAAGAACTGCAAAAGAGGTAAAGAAAAATGTAAGGAAAGAGGAGGAAACAGGCGAAATAAACAAAAAAAAACCGTAAAATCAGCAAACAGTGTATACACCCAAAGAAGACAGAGACACAGAGAGTGTTAGATGCATTAAGAGTTAACAAACTTGAAAGCGACGGAAGACTGGTGCTGACAGCTTCTTTTGTGCGTTTCCTCTGACGGCAACATAATGCCAGTAAATCACTTACGGAAGAAGAACTTGGATAAAAGGAGAGGAATGGAGGATACGAAGAGAGAGGAAAAGGAAATAAAAAGAGAAGATTTGCTTGCTACTACTTTTGGAGGAATGGTGGGGGGTAAGATCATACCCTTCTTAACCATCCTCCCACGCTCTCTTCTATCCATGGTGCGCGCCAAAAATTGAGAAAACAGGAAATCCGATGCTACAGAAGATTCTTTTTAGAAACTGGACGATATATTTTTTTTTAAACAGGATTATCGTCTGCCTCTCTCATCAGTACGAAATTACACAGAAATACAGGATGGAGGGACTACTTAAAGATTACGAATGGAGGAACAAAAAAAGAGAGAAAGAGAGCAAAAGAGAACGAATGTATAGAATTAAAAGGAAAGAAAAGAAACTATTCGGAAAAGAATTTTAATTAGATTCAAGTTGAGAAAATTCTAATTCCTGTTTCAGGTTCTTTGGAGATCTCAAATGAAAAACCAGAAGAGGGAATAAATAAGGTTATAAATTACTTTGACGATAAATATATTTTATCCAACTTGGGTAATACAGAAAAACTTAGACGCTTTTTTTTTCTTTTTTACTACCAATACGAAATTTCTCTCTAATTACTACTATAGTTAGGCCGACGAGAGTTGATATCCCATACTTCGTTCCGCTCGAGAAGCAAAATCAGTCCTGTTGCCGAGCTGTTGATACGTAATCCATACTGCTTCTCACTACTGAATAAAGTGTGGACGTGTGGCAACGTCTTCAAAATGTGTAGTAGTGATTGTATGCTTTCTCATACCTGTTACCCTTCTGCCTTTGTTTCTGACGAAATTGTCAGTGATTCAACTCTCACAGGCTTCAGCATAGCAATTTTTAATTCCTTGGCTACTTGCAACATCAACTGAGTGCATTAGTGCAAAGTTCATTAACATTTGAATTTCATGTCAGTCTTTTAGGCAACTTTTGGCTCAGGCCGTCGGTTTGAGAGTCCGGAAGGGCCCGTTGCATCAAATGATGGGGAGGTTGTAGCCATCTACAAAGAAAAGTGGTAGGATTACATCAGTGATCGACAGTGACGCAGAGGTACTCCGAAAAGAAATAAATGTAATTGTTACAATCATTCACTCTACTAAAATCCGGAAAATTAAATGTCACCTTCGTATTGCACCAGGAAAACATTTAAAAAAATCACTAACACAAACAAAGAGAGGGAAGGAGAGTTCAAGTCATTCACAAATGAGTTTAACAAGTGAGACAGAGCTTTACTAGAAGAGGTCGCTATGTGATATTTAGTGTAGTGGTTCTCAACGGACGTATGACAGAACACCATTGTACCGCGAAGACTAACCAGAGGAGACACGAATCGAAAGAGATCAGTCGATAGCCTACTGATCTGACGTTAGCACACGGTCAAGAATTCGCCAGCGGAACCGGTTCTGGCAACTGGTAGCATACCCTGGCGGATAACTCCCCAAGCAGCACACAGACGCCATGTTCACATCATATGAAGGTCAGAAAGTGGCAATATGACGTCCTTGTAGTGCTTGGATCTTAAAGCATAGTCACTCTTTGGAGGCTATTGTTCCCAAGGATTCTACTGCCGCGAGGATTGATCAGTTGTGACGTGTGCCACGGAAACGAAAAAAAGTTTGAGAATCACTGATTTAGAGACATTATAATGGGGGTTCAATGACGAAGATAATCAACTATGGCTAAACAGTCCGAAATCCAGCTTCCATTGTTCACGATACTCATTCTGAATAAAGTTTTATAGGTTTCTCGTCAGTCCCACTGTACAAGGCGCTGTGATGGTACCTAGCATGTAGGGGGTAACTTTTTCTTTTTTAAGAATTTCGTAGCAAGTTATGAAAAACAAAAACCATCAGCGTAATTAATTTTAAGAGAATAGTTCTACGAAAGGAGAAAGCGAATACAGTTTTAGATCTAATAACAACAGAATCAAAATTAAATCCTTGCTTGGTGACTGTGGAACATTATGAAAGAACAGAGATCCTTTCTCTGTACACCTTCACCAGTTTTCTTATATTATTTGTTTAATTTTTCCTTTATTAAGATTCTTCTAATATACTTTCTTGATCCAATAAAATTAGTAGCAGTAGTTGCAGCACAGAAGATCACTAACGATTGCTAATAAATCCATTAGTTCTACTCCAATTGTTTCAGTTTCTATGGAAACGTATTAAATTACAACCGTAGCAGATAATTTACTGCTTCTCTGAAATGTGAATAATAATCCATCTACATGTGTTCCTAACGTTTCTAGTTAAACACATCACATTGATATTGGTTTTTGCTCACGTCATGGAAAATTAATTAACACGTATGATATTCCTACATAACAAAGAGCATTCACATTTACTTCAATTCATCAACGAACCTCAAGAAGTTTCCTAGAAATGCTAATGTAATTCTATGTTATGGTTCATCTGGGAATTACAGTTTGAATCTCTTTTCATGTGGACATGTTTTGTTCGCTTTACTTTCAGAAATAACAGACAGAAGAGATTCTCTTGGAAACTTTCATTATCTGGATATAATTCATGTTGATAATATAGATGAGTTTCCATCGTTTGGTCTTCTTATCAAAGTGACTGTTCTGTAGCTTACGAATACCATTTCATCAGGTAGAGATGATGCTTAAGAGGGAGGGGGACTTGGCTACCGCGGCCAGGAAAATATACGTCCAAATTAACATGGATTTCACACATTTCTAGAAATATCGTGGTTTCTTCACATTCTTTCGAAAAATGACTCAATACCCCTTTAAACACAATCTATGTGATCGTGAAAGTAAATAAGTGCGGGTTCCGCGACGTATTTTGTGTTAGAAATAAAGGATGTTTCAACTTTGTAACATCTTTCTTATGAAAATTTCTATTATATTTTCCTTATTTCTAAACACAAAATAGCTCGCAATGTCTTCGCTTAAGTACCTTCATAATGCTAGGAAATATGTTGAAGAGGATATTGAGTCATTTTTTTCGAAGAAACCATATGAACCCGCGATATTGTTTGAAATGTGTTAAAATCCATGTGAAATTGGACGCTTATTTTGCAGGCCACCGTAGCCAAGTCCCTCTCCCTCTTAAAGTCTACTGCTCGTACAATTTGAAGTAAATTCCGAGTCCCACTAAGGATCGAACCTAGCACTAGGATTGTGGAATTTTCCGATATATCAACCGCTTGATCGATATTTTACAATATCAATAACGAGAAAATCGATGTCAAATAACGGTTTGATCTGATGCATGTTGAATCTCCATATATTCTTTTGTATATCGACGTTATGAAATTGTTTACGCTTTGATATTCGATTTATCGAGCAATGTCAGATTCGCCACTGATATCGAAATTTCGTTATCGCACACGCACAGTTCTTCTTAGAATGCCTCATTTGGTTGAATAAGCCGTCGAAAGGCGAATATTTAACGTTTATCTCAACTGATATCGGTCTCTCCCGATTTCCCTCCCTACACTTCTTCTACACATTACTTTCAATTCTATAGAACAAAGAAAAAGAGGAGATATGCACAGAAGGTGTATAAAAAGTGTCTTACTTTGTACTGTGTACGTCACAAGAGGAGTAAAAGTGCTTAATGGGGTGCATAACTACGAAGCATTATCATTAAATCCACAACAAGCAAAAATATTTACAACTTTTTTTTTTATATACATACAGTTAACATTTCCGCTGCAATGCACAGACAACGTTTCACTTGTAAACGATAACTTTTTATCAGGATTTTTGCTCTCTACGTGATACTATCAAAATGAAACCGGATCGTCGTGTAACTTCTCAGTGACAAAGTGAGGCGCAGTCGTGCACCACAGGGAGATCAATGGCTTGACCTTTGTGAATCATTGTGTCTTGTAACGATGAGCTGAGTGTATGTATCTATACTCGAGTTACACGTGCTACTTATTTTGTGATTCCGTCTTGGATTCGAAATTAAAAAAAAAAAAGTTAAAGGAAGTGAAGGAAATTGGCCACGTAGAATTTTAAAACGCCTTCTCATGAGTATCGCAACGAAGCGCACCCAGTGAGTAGCACTCACGATTTAAGAAGAGCAAAACGTCACTGAAAGACGCTGAAAATCTGAAACGATTGTGCACCAGCATACAATAACATCCGAAAATCTGGAACGATTGTGCACCAGCATATAATAACATCCGAAAATCTGGAACGATTGTGCACCAGCATACAATAACATCCGAAAATCTGGAACGACTGTGCACCAGCATACAATAATATCCGAAAATCTCGAAAATATTTGACAAACAGTTAGTATGGATCAAACAATCATAATCCAATAAGGTATTGTTGATATTTCGTTTTGGAGAAGTTTAACATATTCTTACGAGCGATTTGAGCACGTATTGCTTTTGCTGCGAACTTCGTTCTCCTAGCTGTTAACTGATTGATGAACAGAATCAGAACCATTTGAGCGTTTGCCAGATCTTTCCCCAACAGGACAATGCTGATTCGACCTTCATCTCTACGTTTCAGTTAACATATTATGATTTCTTTGTGCGTATTTCACTAAAATGAAATGGAAGCTGAAGAAACAATGTTTTGACATGGTTTCAGATATCTCTGACGAACCGTAGGTAAATTCTTAGCGAACTTTAACAAAAAAGACTTCAAAGGAGCGTTTAAAGCATAACGGAAGCGGTTTATATCGCTACACCGATACAGAAAGGAACAGCTATAAAAAGAGTTGCAAGTCATAGCTAAGTTATTATTATATTTTTATTACTCTTATACTCTGTATATTTCTACTTTTGACAGCACTTTGTGGAAAAATCATGTTCCATAAAGTGTCCAGGATATTTTCCCCCCTTAGTCTTCTGAACCAGTTTTCCTATGTTTTTATTATTCATTTAGTTGCATTTTGATCACCATGCCCCACGCTTAATTTAAACTTATGCATTGATTACCTCGCGTGATTGTAGTTGCCACGAATGCTGCCTCTCACGCAGCAAACCTCTGTGTTTTGCACTTTGCTCCTTTCACAAACCCGATGCAGCATATGACGTGCGTTGCAATACTCGAACTTATTTCTCTCTCCCTTAATAGTTCTCAAACGTTTTGGTACATACCACCCAGTATATTTTCATTAGGTTTTGAATATTAGAAAATTCACAATTTGTTGACACTTTTAGTAATGAATCTCTACATTTGCCTCGTCATAGAAACAATATTTTTGTACTTTTATTGTTTACCAACACCACTAATCCATGTTGTTCTACTATGACGTATTACGGACAAAATTTTCGCATAGTCGCGATAAAAACCCATTTCCTTTCCGCCTTAGTGTTTACACATACATTTCTCGCTGTCCTTGTGTGAATTTACATGTTGTTCCATACTATTATTTTCATAGTACCCATACTGTCATTTCTTCTAGGTTTTCACTCTCTGTAACATAGACATCTTCGTTTCGCACAACGCACATTTTATAAATATGATTACTCTATAATATTAGGCAAGACATTATCTCTACAGCATCTAAATAAGGGTATAAAAACAAGAACCTTAAAATGTCAGAACAAACATTCCTATTTGTCAATTACATTATAACAAACATGTTTATTTGTGAAAATTAGAGAATATGTTTACGAGTACTTCTTACAGCCAGTACACACTTGACATCAAAGGCAAAACGTTATTAATTTTCCATTTTGTGTTCTATTGTATCACGTTTGTGCACTAGATTCTAATTCTTTTTGGGTACAGTTTTTACCTTTATCTTTCTCCCTGTCTATTTTTATCATTACACCTTCCAAAATTAATTGTTTCCTCATTCTATATACGTCTACTATAGAAACAAACAAAAAAGAAAGTAGAAAAAAACGCAGTTCCTGCCGCTACAATGACTTTTTCCTCCGCAAGCGGTAGTAGCGGAGGTTTTCAGTTTTTGGAAGAGGAAAAAGAACTTTTCAGATAGAAAAAAAAGAACAAAAAAGAAAAAAGAATCTAGCGGTTGCATCGCTTCACTGAACTCACCGCTCGATACTACCGAAAATCAGAGGCCGCTCTTTCCAGCTCTTTTAGCTCTGTTACGCCGCCTCTGCTATTCTCCTCTTCCTCCGCTACACACACAAACCAAGGTCTCCACTCTAGTTACGCTTTCTCTTGTCTACTTTTTCTCTTCTTTATTTTTTCTTTTCCATTTTACTCCAAATTTCTTTTCCGTTTCACCTTTTTTGAAAAGATTCTTTTCTTGCAGCATACACGGGTACTTATTAAAGCCTTCCTTCAAACAAGGGAAGACATAACAGAAGGATACATATTATACAAATATACACACAAAGCTATATATATATATAATGATGTAATTAATCTACACCAATAAATCTACCTTTAATGAAAGCAATGCCCTTTGTTGTTTCAGGAACATAAAAAAGAAGAGAAATGTCTAATTAGTGTTCTCTTCACTTCTATTTTTATTCGAGGAAAACACAAAAATGAAAGAGATCAAATAAAGGTACGGCTAAAGCTTAATGAATGAAACTT